>LZPO01045281.1:8543-25654 GCA_001675575.1 Neotoma lepida | reverse complement strand
ACAGGGTTTCTCTGTGTAGCTTTGGAGCCTGTCCTGGAACATACTTTGTAGATCAGGCTGGCCTTGAACTCACAGAGATTCACCTGGCTCTGCCTCATGAGTGCTGGGATTAAAAGCATGCACCACCACCACCCGGCAAGAAAATATCTTTTATCAGGGATGAGAGCTACATTTATGTGTGTGTAAGGATAAATGTTATAATGTAATTATGAATTGCACTGCTGCAGTAAAGTGGTGGTAATAGGTTCTCATCTAAGATCCATGACTTCACTAGCACTGGGTAGTTGGCTAGGTTTCTAGTAATACGCATGATTTCTTTCTTATTGAGTAGTCCTTAAGTCCAATTAGAGAGCTGGTGTTTACTGCCAAGAGATGGAGGTCACATCGCACCCTGAGGGATGTCTTGCTGTTTGTCTCTGTAATTTGTTCTCATCTACTGAGGGAGGAAGATACTCTGATGATAGCTGAGAAAGGTTTCAATCTCTGTGTAGAGAAGAGTGTCACAGGAGTCGTTTTGTGGCTGTTCTTCTAGCAGATCAATATTATCTGGTTTTCCCCTAGGTCCTTGTCCTTTCTAGCCTTATTTCTTGCTGCTCAAAGAGTGTTTTGTATGGGTTTCATCTCTTAGAGTTAGTCATAAATCCAATTAAAGAGTGGTTGGTTGCTTCCACAAGCTTTGTCTGACTATTGCATCCGCATGTCTTGCAGTCAGGTCACCATCATACATAAAAGGTTTTGTGGCTAGATTGGCAGCATGCAGAGTACCTTCCGGAACCAAAGGCTCTAGTCAATAGATCAACTTCTCACGTTCAATGAGTTCTGTAAGTGTTGTCTTCAGCAATAGGGCCTTCATCATCAGATTATGTAGAGAAAAAAATTAGCCTTGGCAATAGCCTGGGGTGTTTGGGGTCTCCCATGGGACTCCTTTGGCCAACAACTTCATTTGATGTAAACCATTCTTATAACTGGAAGCTTCATTTGGTGATGAGAAAAGTTTGGGGTCTGTCTTTCCCATTACTTGGTGATCATTTAGATCACCTTCATATACATATATATATATATATATATATATGGAAGTATCTTCTGATTAGGTTTTAATACTACCCCTCAAATGGCCCTTAGTTTTAGCTATCCCTCCTCATCTTCCTTCCCTGCCCTATTTGAGCTGCCAATTCCCCATTTTATTGTCCCATCCAGTCCCCCTAATAGTCTCCTATCTACCCAAAGCTATTTCCCCTTTGTAATCTATTTCTAGGGAGATCCACCCAACCCCACACATAGCCCTAGTCTCTCACTCTACTCCTAACATCTGTAGTTATATGGATTATANCATGCTTATCAATGACCTAACAGTTAACATCCACATATAAGAAAATGCATACCATATTTATCTTTCTGGGTCTGGATTACCTCACTCAGGATGATTTTCATAGCTCCATCCACTTATCTGCTAATTTCATTTTTAATGAATATGTAATATTCCATTGTATACATGTACTGAATTTTCTTTATCAGTTCATCCATTGACAGACATTTAGGTTGTTTCTAATATCTGGCTCTTATGAATAAAGTAGCAATGAACATGGTTGAGCAAGTGTCTCTGTAGCAGGATAAAGGATGAAGCATCTTTTTGTTATATGCCCAAGAGTGGTATAGCTGGATCTGAAGTACATTCCTAGCTTACTGAGAAGCCACCACATTGTTTTCCATTGTGGCTGCATAAATTCATAGTATCACCAGCAATGGATATGTGTTACTTTTATTCTGTTTCCTTGGGAACATGAGCTGTCAGTTGTTTTATTAATCTTGGCCATTATGACTGGTGTAAGATGAGATCTCAAAGTTGTTTTTATTTGCATTTCCCTGATGACTAAGGATGTTGAAAAATTCAAGCTTATGATTCTCTGGATCTCCTCAGTGCCTGTTGTTATATCCTACATTGTGTTTCTTTTCTCTGTGTAGCTTTGACGTCTTTCCTGGAACTCACTTGGTAGCCCAGGCTGGCCTCGAACTCACAGAGACTCACCTGGCTCTGCCTCCTGAGTGCTGGGATTAAAGGCATGCGCCACCACTGCCCGGCCTCCATTGTGTTTCTAATTAAGTTATTTTGTATATTCTCTTTCTCTGACTTTTAGTTAATTTGGATGAGGGTTTGTCAATCTTACTTATTTTCTCAAAGAACCAATCTTTGTTCTATTGATTCTTTGTATTTTTGTTTGTTTGTTTGTTTNTTTCTTTCTTTTTATTTCATTGATTTTAACTCCAAGTTTGATTATTTCTTTCCACCTTCTCCTTTCAGGTATTGACTCTTCTTTTTGTTCTAGGTCTTTCAGGTGTTTTGTTTAGTTATTAATATGAGACCTTCATATTTTATAAAGGCATTTAGTGTTATGAACTTGCCTCTTAGAACTTCCTTCATTGTATCCCATAAGTTTGAGTACATTGTGTTTTCATTTTGTATGGTCCTCAGAGGTTCTTTTAGAACTTCCTTTCTTACTTTTGCCTTGACCCATTTTTCATTTAGTAGTGAGTTGTTAAGTTTCTACGAGTTTTTAAGGTTTTGTTGTTGTTGATATTCAGCTTTAACCCATGGTGATCTGAAAGGGTGCAGGGTGTTATTTCAACTTTCTTATATCTGTTGAGACTTGTTTTGTGTCCAAATATGTGCTCAGTCTTCTATAAATATCCATGAGCTGATCAGAAGAAGGTACATCCTTTTGTGTTTGGGTGAAATTTTCTGTAAATATCTTTTAGGTCTATTTGTCTTATGACATCAGCTAGCTGCAGCACGACTGTGTTTAGTATCTGTTTAGATGGCCTGTCTATTGGAGAAGGGAGTACTGAAGGCACACTACCACTATATGAGTGTCATTATGTGATTTAAGCTGTAGTAGTCTTTTTCTTATAAACTTGGGTGTCCTTGTGTTTGATGCACAGATGTTAAGAATTGAAATATCCACTTGGTGGACTTTTCCTTTGATGAGTATGTAGTGTCCTTCCCCATCTCTTATGATTAATTTTGGTTTGAAGTCTATGCTGTCAGATATTGAAATGGATACACCAGCTTGCTTCTTAGGACCAATTGTTTGGAATATATTTTTCCATCTTTTTAGCCTGAGGTGATCCATGGCATTAACATGTGTTTCTTGGATGCAGCAGAAGGATGGATCCTGTTTTCAAATCCATTCTTTTACTCTGTGTCTTTTATTGGGAAATTGAGACAAATGATTATGAGAGTTATCAATGGGCTATGTTTGCTGATTCCTGTTATTTTGTTGTTGTAGTGTGGGTTTTCCCTCCATCTTTTGATTTGTTGTTCTAATATCATTTATTCCTTATGTTTTTTTGGATATAGTTAACCTCTTCAGGTTGAAGTTTTCCTTCTATCACCATCTGTAGGGCTGTATTTGTAGATAGATACTGCTTAAATGTGGTTTTATCATTGACTGCCTTTCTTTCTCCATCCAATGTGATTGAAATTTTTACTAAGTATAGTTGTCTGTGCTGGTGTCTTTGGTCTCTTAGAATTTGTAGAACATATCTGGGCCTTTCTGGCTTTTATAGCTGCCATTGAAAAATTAGCTGTTATTCTAATAGGTCTACCTTTATATGTTACTTAGTCGTTATTTTTTTCAGTTTTTAATGTTTTCTTTGGACTTTATGTTGTTACTGATTATTATATATTATGTAGATTTTCTTTTATGCTTCAGTCTCTTTTGTGTTCTGTATGGTTCTTGAACCTTGATAGGCACCTCCTTCTTTAGGTTAGGAAAATTTTCTTCTATGTTTTGTTAAAAATATTTTCTGTGACCTTGACTGGGTTTCTTCTACTTTCTCTATTCCTATTACTGATATATCTGGTCTTTTCATGGTGTCTCAGATTTCCTCAATGATTTGTTCCTGGATTTTTTCAGATTTGATTTTTTTTTTGACAGAGGCAGTCCTTTCTTCCATCTTGTTTTCAATGCCTGAGATTCACATTTCTGTCTCTTGTATTCTGTTGGTTAGGTTTGGCTCTAAGGTTCCTGATGGGGTTCTTAACTTTTTAATTTCAAGTTTTCCCTCTGTCTGGATTTTCTTTTTTGTTCTGTTTCCACTTTCAGGTATTTTACTATTTTATTCATTTTATTCTACTGCTTGATTGTATTTTCATAGATTTATTAATTTACTCTTTAAAGATCTCAATTATATTCATAGAGGCTATTTTTTAAAGTCTTTGTCTTGTGCTTCAGTTGTATTGCATTTGTCTGGGTCTGTTGTAGTAGGCTTGCTGGGAACTAGTGGGGACAAATTGTGATGGCTATTATTGATTTTGTTTTTACATTGGGGTCTAAGCATCTATGTTTGGGATGATTGTGATTCTCGGTGCTAATATTTTTTTCTTTTCTTTGTTGGATGGGTGGTATTCCTTTCATTGGTATCTGTTGCCCTCTCTAGTTCTCAGGAGAGTTGTCTGTGGGTTGCCTTGTAAGAATGTTTCTGAGATCATGCCAAGCAAGGTTCTGGGGTAGAATGTGTTTCTATGTATTAGGAGCTGACACTTAGAAATGGGAATGGGTTAGAAGGAGGTATCTGAGGGGGTCCAAGGGGAGGG
Source organism: Neotoma lepida (assembly GCA_001675575.1). Classification (NCBI taxonomy): domain Eukaryota; kingdom Metazoa; phylum Chordata; class Mammalia; order Rodentia; family Cricetidae; genus Neotoma; species Neotoma lepida. The sequence continues at coordinate 21,060 of LZPO01045281.1, read as the reverse complement.
GAAAAGTGAGGTATGCCACCAGGATCTACATAGGCCCATGAAAATGAAGACAGAGAGGGAAGAGAGGCTAAGGCAGGTGGCCTGAAACAGAGCTGGGATGAGAGTGGGGGATTGGATTTGGAGGGGAAGAAGAATAGTGAAGATTGTCTACCTGCTTTCTTTGGCCAGTGGGTTACTAGGGAATGTCTCTGGGAGTTGGTGGCTGAGACAATAGGATGGGATGATGAGAGAGGTTATTGGAGAAGATCTTTGTGATCTGCTACAGATGGTGGCAGAAAGGACTTGGAGGCAGCAGCAGGTGGTCTACTACAGAGCTGGGCATGAGACTGAGGGATGGGATTTGGAGGAAAGGAAGAAAATGAAGATCTACTTGCCTTTCTGTGGGCAATCTCTATTTCACATCTCTTCTTACATTTCTAATTCTATCTTGGATATCCATTCCAAATAAATTTATTTGCACAAACAAACTGAAGGATTACAGAATTTTAGGAGTATAAAATATCCTGACTTGGGCCAGAGAAAAAGATAAGGATCTAGACTTGAGGAAAAAAAATCTCATAACTCTAGGACAGTTTTTCGCTTTTGTACAAGTACCATCATATTAAGAGATACTAAGTTTTCCTCTGACATTTCATGCATGGGTACCCATGCTTTATGGCCTTCTTAGTTACTACAGTTCTTTGTCCATCTTGATTTATGGCTAGATGACAATTGTATAGTGATTTTCTCAGTCTATCATAAATAATGTTTATCTGATCCAATGGCCTTATAGAGTTAGTTTACTCCTGTTTCCTTGGCAGTAGCCTGTGAATAGATTCAGATTTCAGATTATAGATTCTAGTGAGTAACTATTTTGAGAGCATCTTGGAATGGTTGATTGTTTAAAATTAAATACAGATAGCATCTCATGATAGACTCATTAGTAAGTAAATTTATTTCTGTTCTTTCTTTTGGTTATTTAAGACAGTGTTTCTCAATGTAGTTGTGGCTTTCCTGGAACTCACTTTGTAGACTAGGCTGGCCTCAAACTCACAGAGATCCTCCTGCCTCTGCCTCCCAACTGCTGGGATTAAAGGCATGCGCCACCACTGCCTGGCTATTTCTGTTCTTTTTAAAGTCATCAAAATTATCATATTTTTTCTTTTCAATATAATTGCATTATTTTTATTCAGGGATTTGAAATAACAAATATGTATAGGTCCACATATATATTTATATATGCATGTATTTATTTAGAGTAATTCATGCATAAAGATCATATTTATTAGGAAATTTCAGTTATGTAGACAGGAAAGGCAATAAATGCTCTTTGAAGCCATGACAAGGAGGGAAATAAATATATAAAATGGAATATTACCTTAATGTCTATTAAAGAACTTCCTATGTATGGGTCAAATAGGTTTTCAAGTAAATGAATTGCATGTAGAATTTTTAGATCATGTGACTATGAGTAACAGTTTAACAATTTCAATTTGACTTTCTTCATAGTTCTTAAAGATGAGTATATAAGCTCTTTATGAGCATGTTTTATAGTAATCTCATACAAATTTCCAACTATTTGTATTATCAACCTTTTAAATAATAGTTGTTTAACAAGTAAACATTACATAATTAAATAGCAAATAATTAAGTCTCAAGAGTCTAATTCAAATTCAGGGAATGGTTTTGATTCTGCAGATATGTGTTGTTACAAATTTTTGTATATGAGTTTTCAGTCCATAAACTTCTGAACATTCAACATTTAATATTTCCCATGTCAAGATGCCTCATTCACGTGTAAAGAACATAAGAAGATGATTTCATGTTAATGCAGAGGAGAACAGAAAGAATATCCATCATAACATGTATATCTACCAGCACTCTAACTAAGAAAAAATACCACTGTTCAACAAGTTGATTCCTCGGAGAACTCAAAGGTTACTTAAAATCCCAGGTTAACCATTCCTTGTTTGATCTTGTTACTTAGATTACAATATTGTACAAATAAAATTTTAACAATAACCTCTGTCACATACTGCTGACCAGGAGCTTGAGACCTGAGCAGTAACATTCTCTTTGTTTGCTTCTTTATGCTTCATGGTTTTTTTTGTTTTTTGTTTTTTTGTTGTTGTTGTTCTTTTTTGGTATTTATGTGATGATGACAGTTTACTTTTCATATTGATCTGGTCATACTTCAAAGTGAAGTAGAAGTGAAATTTTAACTCTTCTAATATATTCATCTTTTTTGTAGTGCTAGACACTTTCTACAGAATTTTCTTTTGTGAAGAATAATTCATTTGAAGTTACAAGCTGATTCCTAGTGTAAAGAAAGTTTAATAAATAGCCAAGGTTTTGTGTGTACCCAAAAGTACACTTTGCCTCTTCCTCTATTGGTGTATAAGGCAGTGCTCTAAAAAGTCAGTGTATGCTGCTCAGACCTGGCTCATTCCCTGAAGATTACAGACATTGTTTATAAATTCTTGTCTTTTGTTAATATCTAGGTTATAGTTTCAATATTGTTTTCATATTTCTCTTAAAGAAAACTTAACAGATTTATAAAAGCTGATAATTCAAAGACGAGTTATTTATTACCACTAATAACTAGTAAATATCTTTGTATATGATATTTGAATTGTGACTACTTTCAAGTATTTAATAATTCATATTTGCTTCAATTCTTCAGGTTACACAGCTATATCCTTCAAAATTTTTCTAGAATTTTATTTTCAGTTGAAAGAGACTCAGTCAAGTTAATTTTCATAAGGATGTACCATCTTTTTGATGGTGATATGATAAATTTATAAGCATCATTTTTCTTGTAATTGAAGAATTTATGTTAATAAAGTTTACTAACATTGTCTTCTTATGAATCATGCAAAACCAGAGCTTTGTCACTGAGTTTATACTCCTTGGGCTTTCACAGAACCCAAATGTGGAAAAAATACTATTTGTTATATTTTTGTTGATCTACCTTGCAACTATTGGGGGCAACATAATAATTGTGGTTACCATCATCTACAGCCCTGCACTTCTGGGTTCCCCCATGTACTTTTTCTTGGCATTCTTATCCTTCCTGGATGCATGCACTTCTTCTACTGTCACACCCAAGATAATTATAGACTACTTTTATGAAAGGAAGACTATCTCTTTTGACTGTTGCATGACACAATTGTTTACAGTCCACTTCTTCACAGGGGCAGAAGTGATTGTCCTGGCATCCATGGCCTATGACCGCTATGTGGCCATTTGCAAGCCTCTTCACTATTCTTCCATCATGACCTGGAGGCTCTGTAGTATTTTGGTGGCAATATCCTGGACTGGAGGATTCTTGCATTCTATCATACAAATTATATTCACATTGCAGCTGCCCTTATGTGGACCCAATGTCATTGATCATTACATGTGTGACTTGTTCCCATTACTGAAGCTTGCCTGCACTGACACACACACATTTTTGTCCTTTTGGTGTTTGCCAACAGTGGGGCTATTTGTATCATAATCTTCTCCTTGTTGCTTGTTTCCTATGGTGTTGTCTTGTTTTCTCTGAGAGCCCACAGTTCTGAAGGTCGACGTAAAGCTCTCTCTACCTGTGGATCCCACATTACAGTTGTGCTTTTGTTCTTTGTCCCATGCATATTAATATATGCAAGACCTACATCTGCATTGTCCTTTGAGAAAAATATGCTTATATTTGTCAATGTCCTGACACCATTGCTCAATCCTATGGTTTACACTTTCAGAAATAAGGAAATGATAAATGCCATCAGAAAAATGTGGAAGAGATTGATAGTAGTTTCTGATAAATTTTAAAATATTCCACTTTCATTGGATAAGGGCACTTGCTATGTCAACATGATGATTTGAGATTTACTTTCCAGAAACTTTTATGCCATTACTAACATGGAAGCACATTTTTAATTCAAGTACTGGTGTACAGGAGATTTGTGATCCTAGAGTTTTACTTCATTGTGAATTTATCTCATGAACAGTGAATTCAAGGTTCAATGGAGATTTGTTTAAAGAAAATAAGGTAGTTGCCTACAAATTTCATGATGTTATTGTTTTTTACTGCTGAGTAGTACTCCATTGTGTACATGTACCACATTTTCTTAATCCATTCTTCGGTTGAGGGGCATCTAGGTTGTTTCCAGGAACTACAAAATATTATCCTGAGTGAGGTAACCCAGACTCAGAAGGATAAACATGGTATGTACTCACTCATAAGTGGATACTAGATGTAAAGCAAAGAGTAACCAGACTACAATCCACAGCTCCAGAGAAGCTAGCTAACAAGGAGGACCCAAAGAGGGAGGCATGCATCACCCTGGGAAGGGGAAATAGATGAGCTCTCCATGAGTAAACTGGGAATGAGGGGGACAATAGAGAGTAGGGGGTTGGGGATGAGAACTTAAGGGAGCGAGATGGTTGAGCTGGAACAGGGATGGAGTGGGAGGGCAATGAAAAAGATATCTTGATAGAGGGAGACATCTTGGGGATAAAGAGAAACCAGGTACTAGGGAAGTTCTCAGGAGGACCCCAGCTTAGACTATTAGCAATAGTGGGGAAGGTGCCTGACCTGACTTACCCCAGTAATCAGATCAGTGAATACCCTAACTGTCATCATGGGGCCTTTCTCCAGTAATTGATGGAAACAGATGCAGAGATCCACAGCCAAACACCAGGCCAAGCTCCAGGAGTCCAGTCGAAGACAGAGAAGAGGGTTTCTATAAGCAAGAGACATCAAGATCATGATAGGGAAACTTACAGAGACAACCAAATCAAACTAGTGGGAACTCATAAAATTTAGATCAACACCTGCGGACTGGACCAGGCCCCTCTGCATAATCGAGACAGTTGTGTAGCTTGATCTACTTAAGGGGTCCCCGGCAGTAGGATCAGGAGCCATCCCTGGTGCATGAGCTGGCTTTTTGGAGCCTATTATGTACGGTGGGACACCTTGCACAGCCTTGATGCAGGGGGAGGGCTTGGACTTGCCTCCACTGAATGTACCAGGCTCTGCTGATTCTTTATGGGAGGCCTTACCTTCTTGTAGGAGGAAACGTGGGGAGGGGGAGTGGATGGGTGGGTGGGAGAAGGCTGAAGGGGTGGGAGGAAGGAAAAGGAGAATGTGGTATGTAAAATGAATAATAAAATTTCTTAATTAAAAAAAAAAAAGAAAAGAAGGTGGAACCTCTGAGTGTGAGAGCTGGTCCTGCCCCTCACTGGCTACTGCATTCAGAATTGTATGTTCTGCACCTCACCTGGACAGCATAATAGAGCTGCTCTGTTGGCTGGGGTGTGGGTGAGCTGTCCCTGAGGCCTTGAGAGTAGGAGAGCTGACTCTGCCCCTCATCTGACATATGGTTGCGTGAGTGAGTAGAGATGCCCTCCCCACCCTGCGGCAGATAGGAGAGCTGGCCCTGAGGCCATGAGCAGGAGACATGTTCCTGCCCCTTACCAGCTGCAGCACTTTGGAGAGCGGCCCCTACCTTGCCTGGACAACACAGTAGAGCTGGCCTTGGTGGTGTAGGTATGGGTGAGGCATCCCTGAGGGCATGAAAACAAAAGAATCAGCCCTAGTCCTTGCTGTACAGGGTAAACTAGCTGGGACAATGTTGGAGAGCTCACCCTGGTGGTGCGGATGGGAACAGCTGGCAGACTGACCAACCCTACAACCACCCAGGCCCAGAATGATGAGCTGGCCCAATGCAACATCCACCCCATCTATGATCTGCTAGAGCACGTGAAGTGGTCGATCCTGCAGATCCAAAGCTGCAGGATCTCTATTACACAGGGAAACAACAGAATATCCACGAAGAGTCTCAGTGAAGGCCCAGTATCGATAGTGTAGGAGAAACCAGAGGCCTCAAACCAGACCAATGAATCTTTGCAACGAAGACCTGCAAATAAAGATATATGGGTTAAAGAATTTACTATGTAACTCACTGTGTCACACTACAATTTCCATGATGAGATTTTCTTTTTCTTTTCTTTTAAATTTCATTTTATTTTTATTTTGGAGGAGGCATGCAAGGGCAGAGGGCAAATATGAAGGGACAGGAAGATGAATGGGATTATGCATGATGTGAAATCCATGAAGAATCAATATAACTTTTTTTAAAAAAAAATGCCCAAACAAAGCATTATGAGACAAAAAGTCTCCACCAATACCATTGAGTTCATTTTGTTTTGACCATTATTGCTGGGTACAGAGCTTCCATGTAAGTGTGTTTTGTATATCCAGTGAGACTCCACTGGAGAAAGCTGTTTTCCTTTCTGAGCAGGTGTCATTTGGAGATAGCCTCCTGATAAGGTATGGGGGCTCATGTCCACTTCATTTCTCAGCACTGGAACCCCATCTGGCTTGGATCTTTAAAGTCCCTGTGCATGCTGCCACAGTCTCTGTGGCTTCATATGTGTCTCAGTCCTGTTGTGTTTGGAAGGTTATGTTTCCTTGCTGTCATCCAGTCCCACTGGATCTTACGATCTTTCTGACTTTTCTTCTGCATAGCTCCCTTACCGTCCTTGAGGGGTGTGGTTGGATGAAGAAATCCCACTTAGAATTGAGAATGTCAAGATGTCTCACTGTCTGCACATTGCCCAGTTGTAGGCCTCTGCATTAGTTACTGTCTCCTGCAAGAGGATGATCTCTGATGATGCTAATCTATGGATTTAGCAGCATGCCACTAGGAGTCATTTTGTTTCTAGATTCTATTAGCAGAGCAATACTACTTTGTTATCTAATCTCAGGATCTTGGCTACCCAAGTATTGTTGAGCATGGGTTCCATCTTATGGAGTGGGCCTTAAATCCATTCAAATAGTGGTTAATTACTCCCAAAAATTTTGTGCCATTATTGAACTAGTGCATCTTGCAGGCAGGTCATCACTGTAGGTTAAACATTTGTAGCTGCATTAGTGGTTAACTTCTTCTTCTGGTAGTGTACAGACTACCTTCCAGTATAATAAACACAACTCACAGGAAAGGCTCTTGATAGTCACCAGCTCAACTTCTCCATCCTCAATGAAATATGTAAGCATGATATTTAGGAACAGGGATTTACCATAAACTTATAAAAAGGAACCAATGGCCTTGGCAATTGCCTGTTTGGAAGTTTCCATGGGGCAACTTTGTCCAACAACTCAATTAGATATAACTCATTTCTGCCACTGGCTATTTCACTTGATTATGAGAGATGTCTTGTTGTGACTTTGTCTCCCTCGTTATTTTTTATTATATTTAGACTAATTCCATACACACACATATGTATTAAGAAGCTTCTAAAGTAATAGGCTTATATATGACCTCTCAAGTGGCCAGTGGTGTTAGCTGTCCATCCCTATATTCTCTCGCTTACTCTTCCTTTCTCTCCCCTTCTTTATTTAATTACCTTATTCTTTCCATTCCATCTCTCCATAACTATATATTCTATATATTCTAATTAACTTTACACTCCAAATAGTCTCTCACTCTATAACTCTAGACCCAACTACTGTGCTTATTAGATTTACCATGCCTATTGAAGGCTTTAAAGCTAATATCCACTTATAAGAGAATACATATCACACTTGTCTTCCAGATTTCAAATTATACTACACAAACATACAATAAAATATTAATAATACTGGCATGAAAGTAGACACATAAATCAGTGGGATTGATCTAAGTATCTACATATAAGCCTACTCTATTACAATCAACAGATTTTTGTCATAGACCAACAATTGGAGAAAATATAGTACCATCCACAAATGGTGTTGGCACAACTGGATAGCCATGTGCACAAAAATAAATCTAGAACTCTTCATCTAATTCTTCATGAAACTTAAATCCAAATGGATCAATGACCTCAACATAAGACCTGACACCTTAAAGACAATAGAGGAGAAAGTGTAGAAAAGACTTGAACAGTGTCTTAGTTTGTTTCTATGACAAATGCATAACAAACAAAGCTATTTTTGCCGATTTGAGAAAGGGAAATGAATGATTCTTTTCTACTAACCATTGTATTTGCCCTAATTTTAATATATTTTTAGTTTTTATGAATATTCAAAAAGTTCATACATGTAAACAATTAAATATGAACTTCTCTACATTCATTCCCCTCTTCAAATTCCTCCAATATCAACTGTCATATGCCCTTCCAAACATGACAAATCTCTTTCTTTTTGATAATCAGCTAAATTCATATGTGCATGTTTCCCATATGCACATGTATATGGTGCCAGCTACTGGAGCATCTACTACTGGTAATCTACTAGTGGACAGATCCTCAGTGAAGAATATTTTTCATCACCCAGGAACTGTAAGGGTAAATACCTCCTGAACATGATGGGGCCTGGAAATGATCTTTTACATTTATTCCAGGATTTTGTCTTTGTTTATATTTTGCAATAACTACAGTTATTATGAGTTCATAAAGGTAATGGCTACATTTCAGAGTACTCCTTCCTATTCCCTGGCTATGACATTTTCCTCCTCTTTCATATTGTTCTCTGAGCATTGGTAATGGTGTAGGGGAAACATAAGTGTCCCATGTAGGACTGATCACTTACTCTCTCATCTTTAGCACTCTTGAGTTTGATCTAATTTCAGATGAAAACAAATAAGATAGAACAGAAGGTTCCATCATATCACTCACATGGATTCACTTGATTCTGCTATACTGCTTTACTCTGCTTTCAGCAGTTAAGATTGTGAAGAAAACTTGGATATACTTGTATAATCCAAATAACAGATTTTATTTATACTTATCTTAATTTGCAACTACTATCTTTTTACTGTTGAAAGGTTCAATTCAGAATGGACCTTGTGTTAGATCAGTCATCTTCTAATTGATTTGAAATTATATCCCTTGTAATAATAAAATATTATCTTGCTATGCACTTCAGTGAATGTTTTAAAAGAAAATTTAGAAATTGCTTTATTGGAAATATAATGGCACTTATTTTGCTTAATATTAGTCAATATCCTAATTGGAATATGAAAGATGAAGCTAAGATTTACTTAATTTTTAGATGAATGTAGGGCCTTGTTTTCTTTGGAACCTCCTGCTACACTTGCTGCTCTCTATGAGAAGGCTTTGTGAAACAACAGCAATGCCCATCAAACTACAATGATACTCCTTGCTACTGGAACCATTCACATATGTTAAATTGAGACATTAAGATTTTTGGGAACATTTGATAATCTAAAGGGTATGGAGCTGAGTGCAAGTCTAAAAATTTAAGTAGTTTTTCATATCCCCCTTTTCTTTTCTCTTTGCTTTTTTAAAATATTGTTGCTGTTTGTGTCCCTTGAAAATTTCTTAAAAATATAATTACACTATTTTCCCCTTCCCTTTACTTTCTCCAATACCTTGTGTGTTGTTTCCTACCACTCCTCCCATGTGCTTCTACCTTAATACTTCTGGTGTTTAACTGAAGCATTTTCTGGTGTTTAACTGTAATATACTTATTCCTGGAGGGTGGAGAGGTATGCTATAATAAGTTGTTTGACAAAGGTAGCACAGACAGTACAACCATTAGCAAACATCCACTGTGGACACCAACACATGATTGGTGTAAGATTAGGACATCCCATCACTGATTTGTGATGATCTCAGGAAGCCTTACTCTTCCTTGAGAAGTTATTTATAGTTAAAGTTATATGCCAAGTGCAGTAGCTTAGTATTTTCTTCACCTATGTAGCCTTGGATAAGTGACCCCATGGTCCAGAAAATGAGCACCAACCATGCTCACACAAGGCTCCCTTATCAAATTCAGTGGTCAATAAAAACACATGACTATCAGGGGGAAAAGACGATAATGAGAAGAGGATACCATTAAAGGGAAGTAGAGAAGGAAGAGACTAGTGGCCAATGTGATCACATTTCATTGGGTAAGTGTGTGGAATTGTGAAAAATGAGTGACTATAAAGCACAAACATTCTTTGAGGTAAAAGTATTTCTATTATTTTATAGTTCACATATATTTATACTCAAAATAATTATATTTTACTGAGTATAAAAGTATAAAAAAGTTATACTTTACTAAGAAGTCTTTAATAGTGTTTAACAAAACAGCAGATATTTTCCTTAAAGATAGATTCCTAATGACACAAGGCTTTTTGCCTAGTTTATGCACAGAAACACTGTATTTCATCCATTATAGGATAATCTACATTTTCTGAAAATTATGGTATATGAAATTATTATCAAATAAAGCCCTTTCCAAATTACAAAAATGCACAGCATAACTTTAGATGGACATGGAAACATTATAAGTTTTGAAACAAGTGGAAAGTTTCACAAAATTGTGTCATTGAATCTCATGGGATCAGAACATTTCCAAACCCTGAGAGAACTAAAAATTAGTCTCACAGACTCATGATGTCTCAAGGAAACCTCTTTAAATGCCTGATATAGTGAGAGGGGAATATTTGGATTCTTAATTTACGTTTTGTTCAGCAACCATGATGAATTCAGCATCCCCAAAGCAGAGGTAACATCCTCCACCCTCACTGCTTCTGTCCCTTAGATGTGGAAGGAGGAAATGGAAACAAGCAGAGAATCTTGGTCAACACTGAATGAAAAGAAGGCTATCTTCAAATTTTTCACAGGAGTCACATTTAGAGAGGCAAAGTAAGCATATCATGCACCTTTATGGAAAAGCTTAACTTGTGATAAAATGATTTAATACTTGGTATTATGTGCAACACACTGTTTAGCAAAATTATGCCTCTTTTACTCTACAACCATCTGTTCTTGTGAAAGCCTGGTGCTCATATTATTTATCTTAGTAGAAATTTTATTACCAAAATTGGTGTTTTATTAAGTGAATAAAATGTTACATGAAGAAATCAGAGAATAGTAAATAATTGTTCAAGTGCCCACAGTGCTCAAATAACTGTTATTTTAAGTGCAAACTCCTTCCATCCATCCATCCCTNCTAGAAAGGTCTTTCCATTAATTTATTTTGAGCTTCCAGTTTTTTCCAGGTTTATTGAAATTAAACATATTTTCAAATGTTCATCCTCACATTAAAATCAAACAATTTAGAACTGCAGCACTAATTTATTTTTCTATTATCTCATTGACAATACTTTGTCTAAACATATGTTTATTTGTACACTAGTAACTCCCTATTCTGAAGCTTGCATTGAAAGGTAGGATGCTTTGAGTTTGTATAAAGAATGCTGAAATAAAAACATGATAAATTGAAGCATTACTGTATCTTCAAAAAGCTGTGGAAGTCGAACATAAAATGTTCTAGTTCCACAAATACACAGCAACATATATTACACAGGAGAAATATAAGGTAACAAAGTTAGACTAGAGTCACAAAGTGAAGTCTTCAGATTTCATCACATCCACCACATTCCTCAAAGCCTTAGAATTCNTCACTGAGCTCTTAAGGAAACTAAATGGGTGAAGCTCTGATTCCCTTAGAGCTAAAATGCTGTCTCATTCTCTCTCTTAAAATGAGCAGAATCACTAATATATCAATGGGGCTTCAGAAATCCCTCAGGGAGAACATGAAACGAAGGACAGTATCTCTTTTGCCTACATTCTAGAGATAATAGGGGAAGCAAAGTTGAGATATGTAGGGAAATCAAGAGTAACACTGTGGACAGAGAAAAGATTAATAGTCTGACAGGAATGTATTTTCCAGAAAGTCAAGAAAATAAACCTGGTAAGCAACAAATACAAGGAATGGAGCTTTTATTGGTAGATAGTAACTTTACTTTAAAAATATGTTGGAGTTATGGATTTTAACATGTGGAATAATTTCATATAAAACTTCAATAAATTATCATCGTTTGTAAGAACAGTAGCCATTATTAAATGTATTTAAGAGCAACTATTTATAGCGGTAACCCTGTATTCATCTCTCTGAACATTTTGAATGCTACATGTATCTCACAGTTAATGAAAACATTGTGTTATGAAGACCTATTGGCACTACAAGTACTTATGCTGCTTGAAGGAATAGGAAGGAAATAGTGGGCAGTGTAGATGGTGGACCAGGGATGTACAATTCCCTAGGTCTCCGCTTAGGAGAAGGCTCAGTGACCACAGTGTCTGCTTTATGCCCCTGAGTAAGGTAAGTTAGTCCTCTACTATTTTCAAGTTCATGGTTGCTATGGAAAAGATGATGGAATATTTTAGGATAAGTAAAGAGAAAGCAAGTTTTTCGTAAGTGAAATTTGGATTTGAAGCCAAAGAGCAATGAATTGGGAAAGGGTTAAGTGCAATGTATGGTCATTAATGGAAAGATTATGATATAATGAAATTGTCCACATAAGATGCCTGTTAAGCTAACTCATTACTTCAACTTTTGGTAATCAGATGGATAGAATGAAAATCAGACATTTTTTTTTTATAAATTGAGAGGAAATTAGCTTTTGTGGATGTCATCTTGGTTTTTAATCTTCAGGTTTTTACTAATCATAAGAACATATTTCTTACTAATGGAATTTATCACTTTAATATCCCTTGTAGAAAATAGTATACATTTATAATATTAGTGAATGAATTATTAGTGTTCTTATATTCTCAT
>LZPO01045280.1:11886-25213 GCA_001675575.1 Neotoma lepida | reverse complement strand
AACTCCTGCTTCCTTCCTGTGCTCAACTGTTTCCAAACTAGTTATCATCAGTGCATACTTTTTTAGTATACCATCATTTTTTAAATGTTATACTAATGCATCTGAAATGTAAAATACTAAGAAAAACATAATAAATGTTCTGTGTCCACCAACTTGAAGTGCATGGCCTTAGTTCAGAGGATTTCCCCAAATTCCCTTTTCTTTCATAGGAAGCTACAGAACAGATGTGGAATGGCAGTCACACACACCATCAGATGTGTGACTAGTCATTTCCTTGTGTGCGTCACTGATACACTCAGCTTCCTTCTGTGCTCAGTGATTCTATCACCCTGGCTCTTAAAATGTGACACCTGCATCCCATCCTTAAAGAGCATGAAGGTGATGAAACCAACTTTGCTGTGTTCACAATGGAGCCATTTCCTTTAGATACATTGATTTTCCTGTGAAATACTTTGAGGGAGTTTTTGTTNTCCCTAAAAGGAATATGTGAAAAGCTTTGGAGCAGTGTCTCACTGTTGTTATGAAATGACTTCTGTAGAACTTATCACCCAGCGTGCTTTGCCATTCTTTGTTTTCTCATTAAATTGGGACTTACTGCTTAAGACTGACTTTACCTTTTTCATGACCTTTCCCCTAATATGCATTTCTCACATCAAACACAGTTGGGCCATCTCTTCCCAGGGGTAACATATTCTTCCTGTAGTATCTAGAAATGATATGTGAATATATGTTTATTTATATATACAAAACTGTAGCTGATGCCTCTGACTTTCTTCTAGCTTGTGATGTCACTCCTATGTGCATAATTACAAATAGGATCTTACTATGCACATAAGGGACTCTGAGCCAAGAGCTGTTTGTAACCATTGAATTTGTGTATGTTTTCTTTCAGATCGGTATGACATCAGAAAAAAGTAAGATTTTAAATAAAATTGAGTTTGTTTGAAAGCTGGCTATAATGAAAAGAAGCATGAATTAAGATGCAAGCTAGTTGCCATTACTAACCACTGTAATAATTCTATTTTTATATCATTCTTATTAATCATTAATTTATATTTATAAAAGCAGCTTGGCCAGTTAAATCATAACTATACCTAATTTGTGAGCTAATTAGCAATAAATGCAATAATTATTCATCTAAGCATTCACTTTCTTTTGACATCCCTGTAGCCCCTGGCATTGCTGTCGAGCTTGTTTAGAAAGCTGCCCTGCTGTTTTGTCCATTTGTTAGCATATAACATTGTCACCTCATTATTTTTTTAATCACTGACATGACAGTATTACTTTTTACATAAAGCTACAGTGCCTTCTGTAGATAGCCTTGCCTTTGGAAGGATGCCTACAAAAGTGATACTGTCTAATAGTTCTTAGCTGAAGTTCACACCCCTCAACCCCCATACCCCACCATCCTTGCACTTTTACTGTGGTGAAGTATACCTAAGTCTTTAGGTGAGATCTAACAGAATTCTGTGACAATTTCCAAGGAAAGAAAAGAATGCAAAAATTAAAGTATACTGGGTGCAATTACTGATCACAGTATGTCCTTGTGTGACTATGTTTAAATAGCGATTCAAAAATCTCCAACAAAATCTAGTACAGTGACAAGACCTGCATTCACCTGAGGTTTGTAATAGTTTATTAACATTTCATCTTGTGAGCCTAGTCTCTGTGACCATCTGGCTTCTTGTGTAGAAGAAACCAAGTGGAATTTTACAGATTTATCGCCACTTTATGCCTTAACACTTGAGNAAAATATTCTAACTTTTAATTTTATTAAGTATTAAGATTTATTTTGATTCGTCATATCCCAGGGCGACATTCCTGAAAGCAAAGAACACAAAGCCATGTGTCATGGTCATTTAGTCCTAGTTGATTGTATCAGTCACTTTTCTGTTGCTGTGATAAAACACCATGAGGAAAGCAACTTACCCAAGGAAGTGTTTTATTTTGAGCTTATAGCTCCTGAGCNTTAGAGTCCATGATGGCAGGGCAGAGGTAGTAGGTGGCGGGCTGTTGGAATCTGGAAACCACAAACAGGCAGAGAACACTCCAGAAACCTCAAAGCCTGCCTAGCCCTAGAGATTCTCTTCCTTTAGCAAGGCCATACCTCCTTAGCCTCACAGAACAGCTATCAACTAAGGACCAAGTACCCCAGACTAATAGGCAGATCTCATTTAAAACCCCACACTGGAGACCTACAGGCCTGTTCTTCTGAAGTCTTAGCACTTGTAATTTACTGCCGTCCCATTGGAATGGCTTTAACTGAGACTTATCCTTATGGTCATCTTCAATCAAGATGAAAATATCTGAGATTCTGATGTCTTCAATAATTTATATNAGTAAACAAATCAGCATTACCATAAATTTATTTTATATTATGTGTATTCACACATGCTAGCCTCTAAACAAATACACATTCTCTCCTGAGAAGGCAGGTTTTTTTATGCCCCATATTATTATTGCCTTCANTGATTTTTAAGTGTTTTTATTTTCTCTCCCTCTTTCTTCTTTAGGGCTATTGTATTGGCTTAAATGGTTCCTTCCTTTATTCCTACGTACAAGCTAGTAGGAATTAAAATTAATGGTCTGGGCCAGCTAAAAAAGATAGAAATGTTCCCATGTTGCCATGGATTCTCTTGAATGACACCTAGATACTTTGAATATCTTCCAGATTTCAAATGTAGATAAGTGTTTGGTTTTGTTTTAGTATCCTTACATAATCTTCATATAGTTGTAAAATAACATCCCAAGAAGGGCTCTCTTATAAGGCCTTTACTGAAGTCATTATGTAAGCCAACTGTGAGGCTTACATAAAGTAAGTGATTTGTTGTGATTAAAAAAAACCTCACCACCTGCGACTCCAGTATACTGCACAGACCACCTGATGCATGGACCAGTAGGGAGCTAAATATGCTTCACCACAGTAACATTTTACGTTTTTGTTCTACTTTCTCACCACCCTCCTGCCTGCACTCTTCTGCAAGGCTGACCCTGCCCAGCAGTTTTATTCCACCTTTGCTTTGCATGGAAATAACTTGGCTTACATCAACTGTGTGTGTGTCCTGTGTGACTGTCTCTAATTTGGGTTTTGCCATGCATCACCTTTGAACTCTGGACTCACATATCCGTTCAATCCCAACTGTTGTTTCCAGTGTTTGTCTTTCCTTTCCTTTATCCTCCTCCTTGGTCCGTCTGTTACATCTTGGAACAAGGAGGTTCCGCCAAGGAAAGGGCCACGCCTCTCAGCACGAGATGTGTGTCATTGTTAGGTGTGGATTTCCCTTGGATGAAATGCCAGTCTGCAGCTGATTCAGATGTGTTGTCTGCCATTGCCGTATGGTGGCAGGACTATGCTGACCAAATTCCAGACCTGTGGGATTGGAAAATGTATGGACATAGTTGGGTGCNATTCTGAATTTGCTCCTACTGGCTTTCTCAGGGAGGAAATCGAGTTTCGGCAATTTCTAATGCTTTTTTTCTTATTTTTTTTCCCCATGATTTTTTGTTTTGTTTTATTTTCTGACATTGATCTGTAATATCTGGACAATCTTGAGATACCTCTGTGTAATTTTCACTGCGCTCTTCTTTTTGATTTGTGACTTTTTTATGTATGTCTTGAGTATTTGTGATAGCTTTGTTGTATGTATGAATGTGCTACAAATGAGAAAATTAAGCAAGTTATTTCCTGCTCATTTTCCTTTTCAGTTATTTTTTTTCCGTTAGCCTTGCTTTGCTCTTGTTCCTTGAGACCCTGTGGATCCACCATCCCCAGCCCATTCTGTTGCCCCTTCCACCACCAGGAAAAGACGCTGTGTTGTTTGGGTCCTGATTACATTTGCCAATATCTTTTTTGATTTCCATTTTACTTTCAATGTTTTTCATTCACATCGAAGATGATGGGACAGAGTCATCAGAAACATCTGTCCTGAAAAGCCACCTGGTTAATGAAGTTCCTGTCTTAGCCAGTCCGGACTTGCTCTCTGAAGTTTCTGAGATGAAACAAGACTTGATCAAAATGACTGCCATCTTGACCACAGATGTGTCTGAGAAGGCAGGTTCTATCAAAGTGAAGGAGCTGGCCAAGGCCGCTGAAGAAGAGCCAGGTGAACCGTTCGAAATTGTTGAGAGAGTTAAGGAGGACTTAGAGAAAGTGAATGCAATCCTGAGGAGTGGAACCTGCATGAGAGACGAAGGCAGAGTACAGAGTTCTCAGTCTGAGCGGGAGCTAGAAGAGGAATGGGTCATAGTCAGTGACGGGGAAATTGAAGAGGCCAAGCAACATGCACCTGTAGAAATCACTGAACAGCCATGTATAGAAGTCAGAGTAGACAGGGAGACCAAGGTCAAGCCAGAGAAGGACTCCACTGAGTTAGTGAACTACCTTACAGATGACCTCAATTCATACACTTCTCCTCATGAAAAGAAGCCACAAGCAGTTGAAGGAAAGTCAGGACAGACGAGTCAGGCTTCAGCTGTTGGCAAGAGTTCTGAGAATAATAAAGGAAAGGCTGCGCCCACAGAGGAGAAGCAGAGTGCCCAGAAGCAGCCCAAACCAAGCCTGGTGATAAAGAAGCCAGTGCGAAGGAAACTAAAAGAAAAGCAGAAGCAAAAAGAGGAAAGTTCNCAAGGCAGTGACGAAACAACGGAACTCAAGAAAGGTAGTTCAGAGGAGTCAGTAGATGAGGAGCGAGGCCTGGCCCCCGAGCCCCTTCCCACTGCCAAGGCCACCTCTCCTCTGATAGAAGAAACTCCTATTGGTTCCATCAAGGATAAAGTAAAGGCTCTTCAAAAGCGAGTAGAAGATGAGCAGAAAGGCCGAAGCAANCTGCCCGTCAGAGTCAAAGGCAAGGAGGATGTGCCCAAAAAGACCACGCCCAGGATACACCCAGCCGTGTCACCCTCTTCAAAGTCATCTCCTTCCTCTAAAACAGAACGACACTCTTCCCTTTCTTCCTCTGCAAAAACTGAAAGACACTCGCCAGTGTCACCATCAAGCAAAACTGAGAAACACTCACCAGTGTCACCCTCAGCAAAAACCGAACGACATTCACCAGTATCATCAGGTAAACCTGAGAAACATTCACCTGGATCCCCTTCATCAAAAAATGAAAGACATTCTCCTGTGTCATCAGTAAAAACAGAACGACACACTCCTGTGTCACCTTCAGGCAAAACAGACAAACGTCCACCAGTACCATCATCTGGAAGAACAGAGAAACACCCTCCAGTGTCACCCGGGAGGACAGAAAAACGCTTGCCAGTTTCACCTTCTGCAAGAACCTCAGAGAAGCAGACTGCTGGGAAAAATGAAAAGCACCTGCCTGTGTCACCTGGGAAGACAGAAAAGCAGCCACCTGTATCTCCCACCTCCAAAACAGAACGAATTGAGGAGACAATGTCTGTCCGGGAGTTGATGAAAGCTTTCCAGTCAGGTCAGGACCCATCTAAACACAAAACCGGACTCTTTGAGCACAAATCAGCAAAGCAAAAGCAGTCACAAGACAAAAGTAAAACTCGGGTGGAAAAGGAAAAGGGGCACACAGTAACCCAGAGGGACTCTCAGAGAACAGAAAATCAGACAATCAAGCGTGGCCAGAGATTTCCAGTGACGGCAGTCTCAGAATCCAGAAGGTTCCGTTCCTCCACCATCACTGTTGGGCTCAGGACAGAAGATCCAGTTAGAGAAAAGTTTGAGAAAGCCCCCATTATTAAAACACCTGAGCCAGTTCCATCAGTGGTGGCAGAAGAAAGCCATCGTGGCAGTGAGATCCTTCAAGACAAGATGGTGGGTGAGCAAGGAGACATGGACCTTCAGATCAGCCCAGACAGGAAAACCTCCACTGACTTTTCTGACGTCATCAAGCAAGAGTTAGAAGACAATGACAAATACCAGCAATTCCGCCTCACTGAGGAGACAGAAAAGGCTCAGGTTCACTTAGACCAAGTAATCACGAGTCCTTTCAACACAACATTTCCACTGGATTACATGAAAGATGAGTTCCTTCCAGCTCTGTCTTTGCAGAGTGGTGCTATGGGTGGCAGTTCTGAGAGCCTGAAACAGGAAGTGATAGCAGGCTCGCCCTGTGGCAGCCTGATGGAAGGTACCCCACAGATCAGTTCAGAAGAGAGCTACAAGCATGAGGGCCTAGCAGAAACTCCCGAGACAAGTCCAGAGAGTCTTTCTTTCTCACCAAAGAAAAGTGAGGAACAAATTGGAGAGATCAAGGAAGCCAAGGTAGAAACAGCCACAGAAATTCATTCAGAAAAAGAGCTTCCTTTAACTAAAGACACTACTGATAGTTCTGAAACACAAGGTGCTGTGGTCACTGGGGGTTCAGAGCCTTCTACTGAGCATTTTCAGAAGGAGGTCACCCAAGACCCTTCCCAAGATGCATGCTCTGAACAAGATGGCTGCCCTAGCAGCCACAGTGTATCATTAGTAAATGAAACCGGCCAGGCATTTACTGAGAAAGGGTCCTGTGATGAAAGTCAGCTCCCCCTTGTTAGTTCAGCTTCTAAGCCACAACCAGAAAGTGAAACTCAGGAATCCACCACTCCCTCCGAGGTAACAAAGGCCTTCCCACCATCTGATGCTTCTGTGAAGACAGGTGAGAGAACAGAACCAAAGTCCCAGGGAGCCATTAGAAGTCCCCAAGGGTTAGAACTTCCACTCCCTAGCCGGGATAGTGAGGTCCTCAGCCCAATGGCTGATGAATCCTTAGCAGTGAGCCACAAAGACTCTTTAGAAGCTAGCCCTGTGCTGGAAGATAACTCCTCACACAAAACTCCNGATTCTCTCGAACCAAGTCCTCTGAAAGAGTCCCCTTGCAGAGACTCCCTTGAAAGCAGCCCAGTTGAGACTAAAATGAAAGGAGGAATTCTCCCAAGTCACTTTCCTCTCCCTGCAGCTATTGCCAAAACAGATCTTGTTGCTGAAGTGGCTTCCATGCGTTCTCGGCTGCTCCGAGACCCTGATGGCAGTGCTGAGGATGATAGTCTTGAACAGACATCACTCATGGAGAGCTCAGGGAAAAGCCCCCTCTCCCCTGACACTCCCAGCTCTGAAGAAGTTAGCTATGAGGTCACACCCAAGACTTCAGATTCAGGTACACCCAAACCAGCTGTGATTCATGAGTGTGCAGAGGAGGATGACTCTGAAAATGGGGAGAAAAAGAGGTTCACACCCGAAGAGGAAATGTTTAAAATGGTAACCAAAATTAAAACGTTTGATGAACTTGAGCAAGAAGCGAAGCAGAAAAGGGATTACAAAAAAGAACCCAGGCAAGACGGATCCTCTTCAGCCTCGGATCCTGATGCTGACTGTTCAGTAGAAGTGGATGAGCAGAAACAGATGGAGAGCACAGGTGATGAGAGGGAGGTCCCTGTCGTGGTGACTTCAGAGAGCAGAAAAGCTTCTTCCTCCTCTGAAAGTGAACCTGAGCTGACCCAGCTGAGTAAAGGTGCTGACTCAGGACTTCTGACAGAGCCAGTTATTCGAGTGCAGCCTCCGTCTCCCCTTCCATCCAGCATAGACTCTAATTCCAGCCCTGAAGAATCACAGTTCCAGCCTATAGTTTCCAAACAGTACACTTTCAAGATGAACGAGGAGATCCAAGAAGAGCCAGGTAACTCAGAAGAAGACAAAGATTGTGAGTCTCATTTAGCTGAAGACAGTCAGGCTCTTTCTACTGATGGTGTTGATAGGTCTTATGATGATCTGGACAAAGAGACTCATCAGTCAGAAACCTGTGGTGGCCACGGTTGTGAGGCTGTGAGTCCTAGCAACTCAGCCACCCTTGTCTCCCTAGGAGATCAGAGTCCAACATCTAATGATGCCAATGAGCAGCTGGCCATGGATAAAGGGTCACTGGCTCTTCAGGATCCTTGTGAAAATGACTCAAAAGGAAGAGAGCTTGATCCTTCTGGAACAGAATCTCCACGAGCAGATTTCCCCAGTGAAAGCTCTTCCTTGTCTTCTTCATCTCATTGTGCAGTATCTGAAGAAAAGGAATCAGCTAAAGAAATACTCTCTCCATCTTCCACTGTAAAAGAGGTCACAATAACCGAGCAGACTTTGTCAGATCAGAGCATGTCAAAGGACTGTCCCACTCAAGACTCATCTACTACAACTCAAACAGATAGGTTTGCCATGGACGTTCCAGTGTCTGATTTAGCTGAAACTGATGAAAATTCCGATCCTCAAATAATCAGCCCTTATGAAAATGTCCCTTCCTCGTCATTTTTCTCTGGGGAGGAGAGCAAAATACAAACGGATACATGTCGTGCCGCAGTTGTTTGTCCACCTGAAGTGTATTCTGTNGTCATCAGATCCTCTACTGAGGATGTGGTATCGACAAACTCCTCTAGCAGAACTATCTCAAGCCAAGAATTGAATTTCGAGAGCCATGACCTAGAAACTGAACCCGAGCAAGACAGTACTTTGTGGGGAATGCGGTCAGATGGACCTTCCTCATCTGTAGCCCCCACTACACCAAATGCACCAGCAGTCATTGGGGAGCAAGTGAGCAAAGTCATCATCACAAAAACTGATGTGGATTCTGACTCCTGGAGTGAAATCCGTGAAGATGATGAAGCCTTTGAAGCTCGGGTGAAAGAGGAAGAACAGAAGATATTTGGTTTGATGGTAGACAGACAATCACAGGGTACCACTCCTGATACCACTCCTGCTAGGACTCCAACTGAAGAGGGGACCCCAACGAGTGAACAGAATCCATTCCTCTTTCAGGAAGGAAAATTGTTTGAGATGACCCGCAGTGGTGCTATTGATATGACCAAAAGGTCCTACGCAGATGAAAGTTTGCACTTTTTCCAAATTGGTCAAGAATCCAATGAAGAGACTGTCTCTGAAGACCCAAAGGAAGGGACCACAGGGGCTGAGCTGCCACAACTAGAAAACNCAAGTGAGTCACTGGAACTTTCAGAATCCAAAGAAGCNGTNGATGATGAGGGAGAATTACTTCCTGATGATGTGAGTGAGGAAACAGAGGAATTGGCCACCTCAGATCNTAACCTTGACTCCCAAGTAATGGTTTCAGCTTCCAGGGAAACACCCACAAGAGAGGCTGTATCCACAGCAGTTGAGGACCTCCCCACCGTGCAGTTGAGTGACACATCTTCTCTGAGCACTGTGAAGCAGCAGATGCCTTGCCCTGCCTTCTCCCAACCTGTTGTTCAGTTGGACTTTAACACAGTCACTAGGTCTGTTCATTCAGATAGGGATGACGACTCCCCAGACTCTTCTCCAGAGGAACAGAAGTCTGTGATTGAGATCCCTACTGCACCCATGGAAAATGTGCCTTCTGCTGAAAGCAAACCTCAAATTCCTGACAGGACTCTCCCCACTTCAATTTCAGTCCCTCCATCTGCAGAGGACGAGAGTGCGTTTTCTGATGAGTTCCCATCTGGTATGGATGAGGAAAGTAAGGACGATGAAGCAAAACCAAAGTCCAAAATCCCAATCAAAGCACCCACCCAAAGAACCGAGTGGCAGCTCTCCCATCCAGACCCATCTCTCCAGAAGACAGCTGTTACTCAGGGACAGGGCACACTAAACAGAGCACCAGATGGTAGAAGCAAATCGGAATCAGATGCTAGTCCTTTGGATGCTAAGACCAAATGCCCAGTAAAAGCCAGAAGTTACATTGAGACAGAAACAGAGAGCAGGGAGAGAGCAGAAGGGTTTGAGTCAGAATCCGAAGAGGGGGCCACAAAACCAAAGCTATTTGCATCCCGGTTGCCAGTTAAGAGCAGAAGCACCCCATCTTCCAGCAGGACAGGCACGAGCCCCACAAAAGAGAGTAGGGAGCATTTCTTTGACCTTTATAGAAACTCCATAGAATTCTTTGAGGAGATTAGTGATGAGGCTTCCAAATTAGTGGACAGGCTCACACAGTCAGAAAGGGAGCAGGAGCCACCTTCAGATGATGAAAGTAGTAGTGCCCTGGAAGTGTCAGTCATTGAGAATCTGCCACCTGTTGAGACTGAGCATTCAGTTCCTGAGGACATCTTTGACACAAGGCCCATTTGGGATGAGTCCATTGAGACTATGATTGAACGCATCCCTGATGAAAATGGCCATGACCGAGCTGAAGGTATTTGCCAGCCACTGGGATTCCCTGTGCTACGCATGTCATAAATTTGATAGAGATTTTCTTTTTTGTAACGTTTGTTTTATTTTGTGATTTGTGTCTCATTTTCTTTAAGCTTTCTGTAGTGGTTANTGTGTTTGTGTAAGCCCTTTGTGTTTTGTGCTTTTTCTGTATACTCTTGTCTGTGAAACAATCTCAAGATTGAGTAATGAGAATGCTTATCAAAAACATAAACATAACCAAGCAACGGGGGAATCTTGCCTTTCTTTAGCTGCTGCACGTAAAGCCATACAAGCTTTGAGTTTTGTTGTTCTGAAGTCCCAGGCTTAGCCTCAAGTTAAACACTTTTTGCTTTTATGTATGAGCATATGGGTTTCACCGCACAAGGACTCAGTGCTCTGATTTCTTCTCTTTGTGAAATTTAGATAATTGGTGCATTCAATTTTGTCATGATTAAGAAGCCCTTTACTCAAAAAGATTGCTCACATCCTGAAATTCTAAATATTGTGGCTCTGTTTTTCAATCCTGCGAGGTTGGCTTTCAGATAACCATGGTAACCAAATTAAGCAAACAAGCCTAAGATAAAAATTGACTTTCGATTTGTGAACTAGAGGGATGGTGAACATGTTCAGATGAGATTCAGTAGACAACAAAATCTCAAACTTTGCACGATGTGAGGGAATGATGGCTCTGGGAATTGTGAAGAGAAGGAAACCATGGGTGGCTTGGAGAGGTAACCTGCAGGCTTCCACTATCTCTAAATGAAGACTTCTTCCTAAGTGTGGGTGACATCAAATTTCCTGATGCTGCCCATCAATCTACAGTAGTTAAAAGGGAAGAGGATGAATTCTAGTTTGTGAGAGTGAGAACTATATGACTTTACTTAGGAACAGGCAACCAGAAACTTTGCCTCAGAAGCAAATATCACACCAGCATGACATTCAAATGTCACGTAAAGTNCAAATGTCTTTATCCTGTCTTTTTCCAAGGTCATTAGGACAGTGTTGTTCCTAGCCAGGCTGGTCGGTCCAACCATGACTAAGATAATTCATAGTGCTTTCTTTCAGACAGGACCTGGTGGTGATTGACACCTCCACAGGCATGCNTAGTAGAGCCCAACCAGTTATTCCACTTCTATATCCCATTTGTGATTTTTCTGGTGTTTCATGTGCAAAAGAGTATGCTTTCATGCGCAGTTTTTTCAAAAAGGTGAAAGGAAAGCCTGGAGATAACTAGACATTCTGTTTGGTTATTAGTCTTCATTAAAGAGACGTGGAAGCAAATGGTTTCCACGAGTCACCACATGGGATTCATTCCCCATTCTACCTCAGAAATCAGAAAACACACCACTTCATATGACCTAAACCATGATAGCTAATTGGTGCAACTATCAGATATTTGGTCAAGTGACTTCCTTTCTTGGATGATCAGTACTGTGGTTCCCTTGCTGTCCCANATACTCTTTGGCCATTCTGTTTTTGACCTTCTGTAGATCCCCAAGATGAGCAGGAGCGGATTGAAGAAAGGCTGGCTTACATTGCTGATCATCTTGGCTTCAGCTGGACAGGTAATTGGTGTGGTCCAGTTTTTCTACAGAAACAGTCCATTAAAGATTGTTTTTCTTGAGGAAGACTATAAGGAATAGTGTGAGGAAAGATCTGTGAGTTGAAAAACCTAACTGCAATAGTTAATGGTGTGGACTGAGTGTAGAGTTCTCCGCAGCTCTGGAATTTAGAACTTTAGATATGATGACATTGAGAATAAGTCCATTTTCCCATCCTCTTGTAGTTAGCTAAGCTATGGGAAGATGCCCAGGTTTCACATAATTTTACATTCAATTTTTATAATATTTTGTTTTTGTTTTCCTGAGACAGGTTCCANGCCTANCTGGAACTCACTATATACCTTAAGCTGGCCTAAACTGATGGTAATCCTCCTGTCCCAGTGCTGGGAATACAGGTGTGAGCTACCATGCCTGGCAATTTTTATCACATTTGAGATTTCACCAGGGCTGCTTATTTTTGATGTTGGATGTCAGGTGTCTTCATAGTAAATAGTACTAGCATGTGCTCTAGGTGATTGTTAAAACACATATGAATAAGATGTTGCATCCATTTTTTATTTATTTTTTTTGAGGCAGGGGCATTGAAGCATAGAGTGTATGTTAAGTGATTTTTTTAAGAGAAAGTNAATTCTACTATCCATATTGTTATTTACAAATCATGCTTTATAAATTTAAAATATANTTTCATCTGCCTGTGATTTAATACTAGGCAATATTATAGCCTAGCTTGCTTTCATATTTATTATTTTTAATTCTGATTTGCTTTCTTAAGTATCACTTGGATATGCTCCACTGAGACAGACAGTGCAAAGTTACTCTCTTCTATCAGTTTCTTAAAGATTGGGAGGGAATAAGAGTCTATCTNTTCCCAAAGATGGTTGANCATTTTGAATAAATGACTGAAAGAAGTAGGAATAGCCATTTTCTCACATTTGGTCACTTTAGNATAATATTGAAATACCAGATATAAGACTTTAGAGGAGAGAATGATACCAAAATATCCCTGGTTGGCATATTAGATATGTGTTATTTTCCTTGAATATATATGTATACACACATACTAAGTGTGTTAAGTATAAAGGTGGCAAAAATGTAAACCTTATAANCAAACAGAATGAGAGAAAAGGAAAAGGAACTACATCTCTANAATAGAATTACTAGNTCAAGGATATTTTTAANATTAAAAAATAATAGAAGTCATTGTTTTTACACATAAATGCATACCTACACATTACAATAGCATGTATAAGCATCAAGTATCCATATAGAATGTTAATAGTAGAATAAAGAAGCTTTTTGTAGGAGGTACATTTGAGACAAGGTTTCTCTATGTAGCTCTGGCCTTCCTGGAACTTACTATGTAGACCAGACTGGCCTCAGACTCACAGAGATCTGCCTGCCTCTGCCTCCTAAATGCTGGGATTCAAGGTGTGCACCACTATGCCCAGCTTAAAAAAAAATCTTTTTGACTTCTATTCTACACCAATTTAATGTTTCACAGACCTTTCCTTCATGGACATAAAATTGAGAAAGGAGCATACTTGATCACTGTAAATTAACTACAAATGTTCGTTCACATTTCCAGAAACAGGATTTGTAGAAGTTAAAAATCTAAGGCCGGGCGGTGGTGGCGCACGCCTTTAATCCCAGCACT
>LZPO01045279.1:18379-37100 GCA_001675575.1 Neotoma lepida | reverse complement strand
TGAAGCTAACCCAGCACTAAGCTGCAGAGCTGACATTTATGCTTTTGTCATGATAAGTAGGCTGACTAAAGTAAGCATCCTGTGCCAAAGCACATTATAAAATATAAAAAATAACCAAAGCATCTTCATGTCAACTGATAATGGAACCAAATAAATGAGATATAATTAGACATTTATTTACAAAATACCTACAAAGTCAAAAAACATGCAAAAAAGGGAGAAAAGAGAGTTCCACACCAAATGATGAAATTAATATTTCATTCTTAAAATAACTTACATATGTTTTAGCCCTTCTGTTACATTTTACTTTATTTATATGCTTTTACAGTCCTAAAGCATATTTTTATAAATAGTGTAAAGAATCCATAGTTATTGATAGTTTTCATTCCATTTCAAAATGAAAGTGACTATATAGTTCCACATCTTTAATATCATTAGGCATTTTGCAATAGTATGAAACATACATTTAGTAGGGAATAAATAACAAAATAATTCTGAAAATATTATGTTAGCACCTATGCTTTATTTAGAGTGTCTTCTAAATAACTTTTATTGTCTTTTAGGGTTTTGGATTTTATTTTTTTGAGACAAGTTCTCAAGGTTGCCTGGATTAGCCATTAACTCCTAATCCCTTCTTGCCTCTATTTGTTAATGTTGGGGATTACAGCCCTGTGACGTCATGCCTGGCTTTTCTCTAAATGTTTGATTTGTGGTGATATTTTTCTCTGATTTAGTCTCTTACTTTTGAACTTGAAAGTGCCTGTTACAAATAGCACTTTAGCAAAAGTCTTCCAGAGAGAGGAGATATCTGTTAGAAAATTAACCAAAGTATCATTTGTGCAATACAGAGAAAAAATCAGCAATTACAAATTGTGTTGTAAATATTGCTCCACAAATAAATTATTATCATATTTAGGAGGTAAAATCTTACAGCATACTATTGCCTTCACATGAAGGAACATTTTTTTCTACTCTCAGAAATGCTACCTTTCTATCCATATATAAAAAAAAATCATGTTTATAAACATCTTCATATCTGCCTATTTTGTAGGTATTATATTTCCTGAATGCAGTAGCTACATTTGTGTTTGTGATTCTTTGCAAATAACTGTCCAGTCATTTCACACTGAAAAAAAAATCAACAAGAACCAAGTCAACTCTTTTAAAAGATTACATAAGCCTTTACAGAAGATGCTTGACACAAATGATTATTCTACTGCATCTGTCAGAAATGTGGAGAACTAATTCTTCCACTTTCATGAATATAGAGCTCTAGTGTGGGAAGTGATATTTTTATGATTGACTTTTTACCATTATATCTTAGTTAGTTTGAAGTAATTTTGTGACAGCCCAGTTGCCAAGTTATCAAGGTAATTATACTTTGTACTAAAATTACTGGCGAAACAATTTAATTAGAAAGAAAGAATCATTGCCATAATGACAATGATTATTATTTTGCTTATAAGACAAAATAATTTTCAATATTTTTAAAAAGCATAGTGATATTAGTGTAAAATCAAAGATGTTTAACCATGATGCACCATGAATATATTGGAACCAGTTATCTAATACCATGAGAATATTTACCAAGATGTATAGTTTAGTAAGAATGCCTACTTTCAACTTAGGGCCTGAATTTGAGGTGAGCAATCAAAAGTGCCTTTGGTAATTTTTAAGTGAATGTTTTGTCTGAGTACCACCAGGCCCCACAATCCCATAGCCATTTATAAAATAATAACTCAGAGGCTTATATAAATTATAACTGTTTGGCCATTAGGGCAGGCTTATTACTGACTAACTCTTATACTTAAACTCAGCCCATTTCTATAAATCTATATGTCACCACTTATTACGTGGCTTGTGGTTGATATATTGTGCACCTTAATAAAGCTTTCCTGGGGTCAGAGAACAGAACAGCCACTAGATAGACATAGAGGCCAGAAAATGGTGGCACACACACCTTTAATCCCAGCACTCGAGATACCATGTCTTGCTTGGGAATGACACACACCTTTAACCCCAGGAAGTGATGGCAGGAAGCAGAAGAGTATATAAGGTATGAGGACCAGGAACTAGAGGATTTTTAGCTTTGAGGCTGTTAGCAGCAGTTCAGCTGAGATCCATTCATGTGAGGACTCAGAAGCCTGAAGTCTGAGGAAACAAGATCAGCTGAGGAGTTGACAAGGTGAGGATGACTATGGCTTGTTCTGTCTCTCTGATCATTCAGAATTTACTGCAATATCTGGCTCTGAGTTTTTCTTTTTTTATTATTAATAAGACCATTTAAGATTTTTCTTACAGTGGCTTTAGCTACGTCCCATTACATGTTGCTCCTTGGGCATCTCCTGAACCAGCCTTCCTCTTCCCCAAATTCTTGTCTGCTTATCTCACCTATATTTCTTGCCTGGTTACTGGACAATCAGCATTTTATCAACCAGTCAGAGCACAGAGTACAGAAAGACATCCCCATCAGTAAATGTTGCCCAAATCCACCTGCCCTCTATTCATGGTACATTATCCTACAAAATTTCCATGAATACACTATTTTAAGTATTTATTTATGTGTTTTGTATTTACTTATGAGTGTGCATTTGTGTGTGTGTATGTGCAATTTTGTGGGTACCTATGAAGTCCAGAAGAGAATATCAGATCAGCTGAAATGGAGTTACAAGTNGNTGTGAGCTGCTTAACTTGATGTTAAAACCTGAACTTCAGTCCTCTACAGGAGCAGCAAGGTGAACTTTCTCTACAGCCATAATTTTAACTGTAGTATTTTTCTGAGAGAAAAATTGGGGGAAAGAATACATAAACATTTACTGAATTAGTAATATTTGCAAAGAAATCATGTGGTATGCCAGTATTTAAGCTTGATGGTGTATACAGTTCTTTATATTTCCTAACAGTAGTGATATGATCAACACTTTTATGAACTAGTATTAAATACTCTAGCATATATTTTATACTTNAACCATTTCAAATGAATAAAAATGTCTTTTTATAAAACCTAACTCTCATAGTTAAATTCCCTTGTTGGACCTTTACTGTTTTTCATCTAACTGGATAAGTCATTAGAAAGTGCATAATAAATTTTTTTCACATTCAAATTTACTGAAAACTTGAATCTCTCTGTGTTTCACTTATTTGTTCTGGCTACTGTGTATGCCAGCTTGTACACAGAATAGAGTCATTTGAGAAGGAGGAATATCAATTGAGAAAAATGTCCCCGTAAGAATCCCTGTAGAGAGGCCTGTAGAATATTTAATTGATTAATGATTGATGTGGGGTGCTCAACCAGAGGCAGTTGTTCTAGGGTATATAAGAAACATCCTTAGCAAGCTTTGAGGAACAAGCCAGTAAGCAGCACTCCTCAAAGGACTCTGACCAATTCATGCCTCCTGGTTCCTCCCTTGAGTTTCTGCCTTGGCTTTTCTGGATAATGACCTACAAGACATAAGATGAAACAAACCCTTTCCTCCTCAAGTTGATTTTAGCTATTGTATTAATCACAGCAATAGAAAAGCTAACACAAAGTTCTTGATTGTAGTTTTGTGTGCATCATTGTTTATAATGCACTTAGGAAATATGTCTGTATAAATTTGATTCCAGATTTATTAGCTGTAAATAATGTAAACTGTTCAGATTGGTACAGGACTGATGAATATTGTTAGGCATGGAAAGTGAAACCATTTGCTCCATTCATAATTAAAGAGAAAATATATTGGAAAGGTCATAATCTTTTGGCTAGGATTGTTGATGTCACACTACTTATTAGGATAAATTGTCATTCAGTCACTCATGTAGGCCTATGAAGAAATGGGTTTTTTAATGACATAAGTCTTACATATCTGGACATTATTCTTTCCAGATTCCAAGACCATACATGCTTTTATTTTTCATCTTTAATAAGATGATAATTTCTTTTATAAATATTTAATGGAAAGGTATTCATCTATGCAGAATATATGCACTAATAAGGGTTGTCACACAAGAAAATACTCAAATTATCTATTAGAGATAATCAATGTTTAATTTTACCTACAGTATTAGAAGATCTAAGTTGAAGACTGGAAATCAAAATTGGCTTGATCCCTGGTGAGCATAATGGGTGATGACATATCATGACAAAAGCATATCCAAAGGAAAGTAATGNCATCTNAAAGGAGGGTAGTGTGGCCTCACACATCCTTTGTGGGCCATGCATTCAGCCACCAAATGATTCCCTCCTAGATTCTGACTTCCAAATATTCCCTTGCCTTCTGATAGAAACATCCTCAGATCAAGCATTTGAGCACAGTGATCCATTGGAAAATAATAAAATCATACTCAATCCATACTATTTTTTTCTCTGAGCTCACAATGCAAGATGCATTCATTTCATCCTCAAAAGTCTCAAAATATTTATGTATTTTCCTGTATTCTTGATTTTTTCCATCATAAACAACCTGCTAAAGACATTACTAGACATTTGTTTGTAACCTTTCTTTCATTGTCTATTAGATATGTGATGATATCATTCATTTTTAGTTTTGGTAATTTGGAAAATTCATATTTTTTATTTTACAGTGTTGCTAAAAGTTATTTTAAGTCATCAGTTATAGTAGAAATTATTAAGGCAACTCCACATAGTTAATAGAAGATTTACTTCGGGGTAACTTACAGCCAATAAAGTGGTTGGTTACAGGGTCCAGGAGAGGTAAGGTGCAGTCCAGCGATGTTCTCTGGAGAACTCTGCTCGGTCTACCATCCAGCATCCANTATCACCAGNAACAAAGAGGGCCAGCACTGACGGACAGATCTCCGGTCTTAAAGGCTCCCATCTCGGCCCGCCCCAGGAGGAGGTCCTAGGTAGACATGGCAGTTACTGGAAGCCTCACTAGGGGTTGTGCTTCCAGGTCAAAGCTGGAACAGCTGCCCACTACAATTGGTCTTTAACAGTATTAGTTTTTCCTCTTTGGTTTTTCCATTATTTTCATCAGTTCTTATTTTATCTTTCCCCTAGTTTTTTTTTAAATAGAATTATAGAATCATAGATAATCCTTATTTCTTTGCTTTAAATGTTCTCCACTTTTACACACAGAAAACATTAACAATTAAATAAGAAGAGGCCATGAATTTCAGGGTGAGTTGGAGGGAGAAGTGAAAGGTAATTATTTAAATACAATACTCACACAAAGAATTCTCAAAATAAAAATTTAAAATTGAACAGTTTAACTTATTTTAATTTTTATGTGCACCTTTAAGTATCAATAAATTTTTCATCACTCAATTCAAATGCTTTGAACATCTTTTTATTACTTTTATTACCTGATTACATTTTAGTATGTCACTAATGGCACAGGTTAAAAATCTAATTAAGAAATTCAAAAGTGGTACTCTAAAATTAGACCAAACAAAAACCTTTGTAGTGTTAAAAATGATCAAATTACTATAGATATCAAAGCATCATATTTGTTCTTTAATCATGCATATGTTTTTCTCAATAACATTAAAATGAATTTGGAGGAAAATGCATGCTTCTAAGACAGTGCTTTTACTGACTGATCTCAAAGAAATTTTAAGCATCACAACTTTCTAAATTGTGACAAGAAAGAAATCTAGAGCCCATAAATCAATAGCCTATATTCACAAAATGATCTATTGTTTTGTATAGGTCAGGGTTGGAATGAGGTTGACAATATGTGCACTTTGATACTGTGAATGGAAAATCTTTACTCAAATTTGTGTGACATTCCTCCATTTGAGAGAGGTTGTATTTTACATACTCATTTTCAAAAGTGGGAAAGAGGTCTGAATTTCCAATCCACCTCAAACTACTAGTTTAAAAGATGCTGTGACTTCCCAATAGAATAGATCCTTAGTGAATTTTCCATTTATTTAAGACCCTATTAATCATTTTTTTAGCATTGTGACAAAAGGCTTGAAGTAACTCATAGACTTCTTTTCTTTTTTTTTTTAAGATTGCAAGCATTAGCTTTTTTATTATTTAATTTATTTATTTTACATCCAGACAGCAGCCTCCTTCCCTCCAACTTACTCCCCCCATGTCCTTTCCTTCCTTCCCTCAATCCACCCCTCCTTCACATCTGCTCAGAAAGGGGCAGGTCTCCCATGGGCTTCAGCAAAGCATGACATATCAAGCTGCATTAAGGTCAAGCATCTATTCTGTATTCAGGCTAGTCAAGACTATCCAGCATGAGGAATAAGTTCCCAAGAGACAGCCATAGACAGCCCCTGCTTCCATTGCCAGGAGTCCTACAAATAGATCAAGCTACATAACTGTCACATATATACAGAGGGCCTAGGTCAGTTTCATACAGACTCCCTGGTTATTGGTTCAGACTCTGTGAGTTCTAATGAGCCAGGCTAGCCTTTTCTGTGGGTTTTCCTTTGATGTTCCTGATCCCCCCTGGCTTATACAATGCCTCCTCCATCTCCTCAGCAGGATTCTCCTAGCTTGGCCCAAGGTTTGGTTGTGGGTTTCTGCATCTGTCTCCATCACTCACTNGCTGAAAGCTTTTCACTAACAACCAATGTAGACACCATTCTGAACATAGGGGATGGCCACTTCAGGCTATGCAAGCACTGCTACCAGAAGTCTTAGATGGGGCCATCCTTGTAGACCCCTGGGAATTCTCTTGAATCAGGCTTCTATCCTACCCCATAAAGCCCCTCTTTCCAGTCATCTTTCTCAGCATTCTCCGAATTTGCCCACCCCCAAATCAAATATCTCAATGCCTACCCACCCCCAGCCCACCCAGGAGATCTCCTTTGTTTCTCAAGAACACATTGGCACAAGAGAAAACTTCCTTAATAGAATATCAGTACACAGACACTAAGATTGATAATGAGACCTCATGAAGCTGCAAAGCTTCTGTAAGGCAAAGGATACTGTCAATAGGAAAANATAGCAGCCTACAGAATAGGAAAAGATCTTCACCAACCCCATATCTGATGATCTTAAAAATATATAAAGGACTCAAGAAACTACACATCACAAAAACCCAAATAATTCAATTAAAAATTAAAATACGAACCTAAACAAAGCATTGTCAAAAGAAGAATCTCAAATGGACAAGAATCACTTAAAGAAATGTTCACCATTCTTAGCCATCAGGGAAATACAAATCAAAATGACTCTGAGATTCCATCTTACACCTGTCAGAATGGCTAAGATCAAAAACACAAGTGAAATCTTATGCTGGAAAGGATGTAGAGCAAGATGAACACTCCTCCACTCCTGGTGGNACTGAAAACTTGTACAGTTACTTTGGAAATCCCTATGGCATTTTATCAGAAAATTGGAATTCTATCTCAAGACACAGTGAAACCATTCTTGGACATATACCCAAAGACTGCTCAATCATACCACAAGGACACTTGCTCAACTATGTTCATAGCACTTTATTTGCAATAACCAGAACCTGGGAACAACCTATATGTCTCTCAATCAAAGAATGAATAAAGAAAATGTGGTACCTTTAAGCAATGTATTACTCACCTTTCAAAAACAATAACATCAGGAAATTTGCAGACAAATGGATGGAACTGGAAAAAAAAACATCCTGAGTGCTATAATCCAGACCCAGAAAGACAAGCATTGTATGTAATCACTTATAAGTGGATATTAAGTGTAAAGTATTGGATAACCATGCTACAGTNTAAAGACCCAGAAAAGCTAGCTAACAAGGAAGATCCAAGTGGGGGCACTAATATACTTCTTAAATGGCAGTTCACTGTATTTCATGGTTTCAGCTCATGATCATCTGAAAGTACATCCAGACCACACAGGAAGATTGCATCAAACAACCCTTCAAGCACTACTGTATCTCTGTCATTTTGTCTATTTTAAAGTAAGATATTATTGATACTTCACTGTCACAAGAATGTTTACCAAGGAGTCCATATTTTATTCAGTTAACAGGCTCTAGAAAATATATTGAATCAATATTTCTGCTAATTGAATTCATGGTAATGAATCAGCCACAACTAAAGTGTGCTTTCCCTCTTACTCTTCTATCTTAATTTCTGAATATTTGTAATAATAGTCTGTGATTACACAGGCATTCACATGTTCCACACAACTGTCATAATTTTATGATTACATGGAAAGCTCTGAGCTTTTACTTGCAAATACAACAGTTTTTCACATAGTGTTTCATGAATTTGCAAGAAAATANTAAATAAGAATATAAAATAGAAGAATTTAAAATTGACCAAGCAAAAAAAAATGATTNTTTGGGTTCTTCAGAGAAAAATCAAGAACTTGTTTATATCAACAAGTCTAAATATTTATGTAAGACTTTAAATGTTAAATTGGAAATTAAATTACAAATATAAAATTGTTTGATGGGATCAATGAATATTTTAGGCAAAAATAAACTAGAGCCAAGTTGATCATTTACTCTATATACAATTTTTTCCAAGGAATATAGATCATAAACTATTTTTTATTGCATACGGACATGAGACTTTTAATTGCAACTGTAGTTTTGTGGATTATCAGACATTTGTTTTGTTTTCTGTTTGTTTGTTTTTCTTATTTTAATTTTTTTATTCATTTTACATACCAACCGCAGCTCCCCCTCTCATCCATTCTCCTGCTCCCCCACACCCTCCTTATTCCCCCCCCAGACCCACTTCTCATTCCCTCCTCCAAAAGGGTAAGCTCTCCCTTTTGGAGACATCTAAGCCTGGTATACTCAGTTGAGACGGACCAAGCCCCTCTCCCATGCATCAAGGATGAGCAAGGTGTCTGACCATAGGTAATGGGATTCAGAAAGCCAGCCCATGCACCAGGGATAGATCCTGATCTCACTGCCAGGAGCCCCTCAAACAGACCCAGCTATACAACTGTATGCGGAGGGTCTAGTCTGGNCCCATGCAGGTTCCACAGCTGTTGGTCTAAAGTTCACGAGTTCCTATGAGCTTAGTTCAGTTGTCTCTGTAGATTTCCCCATCATAACCTTGACCCCCCCCTTGCTTATATAATCCTATTCCCTCTCTCTTTGACTGGACTTCCGGAGCTCGGCCTGGTGCTTTGCTGTGGATCTCTGCATCTGTTTCCAAGGAGAACCCTAAAAGGGACATATGAATCACCTTGGGAAGGGGAAACAGAGGAGATCTCCATGAGTAAACTGAGGATGAGGGAGGCAATAGAGGGGAGGGGATGGTGCATGAGAGCATGAGGGAATGGGCTGGTCAAATTGGGGGAGGGACAGAGTGGGNAAGCAATGAAAGAGATATCTTGATAGAGGGAGACATTACGTGGGAAGGGAGAAACCTGGTGCTAGGGAAATTCCAAGGAATCCACAAGGAGGACCCCAGATTAGACTACTAGCAATAGTGGTGAGGGTTCCTGAACTGGCCTACCCTGGTAATCAGATTGGTGAATACCCTAACTGTCATCATAGAGCCTTCATCCAGTAACTGATGGAAGTAGACATTTATTTTGTATCTCACATTATAGTGTAGACATATGGATGCTGTTTTGGGTTTTGCTGCAAATTTCTTTTGTTTTTCATTCTCACAAGAATGTTTATCATGGAGTCCATATTTAATTCAAGTAACANAGTATCTACACAATTACTCACAGAGACATCTTCAGAGAGTTGGCTATATAGTTACCCATGCAGGTATCCACATANGATCTGTCATTTTGTCTATTTTAAAATAAGACATTATTGATATTTCCTCATACATACTCCATCACAGCCTCCCCTCCCTCCTCTCCCCCCTCTCCTTTCTCTCCTTCCAGTGACCCCCACCTCCCCTCTCCCCATATCCACTGCTTCTCTTTTTCTTCAGAAAAGATCAGACTTCCCAATGATATCACCAAAACATAGCATAACAAGAGGCAATAAGACTAAGTACAAGCCCTCCTATCAGGCTGGACACGACAACCTAATAGGAGGAAAAGGGTCCCATAAGAAGGCAAAAGAATCAGAGACATATCCATTCCCACTGTTATGAGTCCAACAAAACCCCTAAACCTTTAGTATTTATGTGGAGGGCCTAGCACAGATGCTTGAAGGCTCTGTGGTTGCTGCTTGAGTTTCTGTGAACTCCTATGAGCCCTGTCTAGTTGATTCCTTGGACCATTATCTCCTGGTGTCCTCAGTCTTTCTGGCTCTTACAATTCTTCCACTCATCCCACCTCTCTTGCAGAGTTTGTAATGTTTGGGTATGGGTCTCTGCATCTGCTCTCATCAGCCACTAAAGGAAGCTTTTCTAGTGACAATTTGGTTAGGTACTGGTCTATGAGGATAGAAGTATATTATNAGGAATCATTTCATTGACTTCATCTTGTCGGTCATGTTTGGTTGTACCCTAGGTCTCTAGCCATCCAGCTTCTAGATCTTGGATATCTAGGGATTATCAGACATGAAATCACTCTTGTGGCTTGGGCCTCAAGTTAGCNGTTAATGCTTTAGCATATCTTGTAGGCAGGACAGGTTGTGGGTCCTATGTTTCGAGGCTGAGTTAGGGTCACAGTCTCTCTACTGGAAGCCTACTCTTGTCACAGAAGAAGGCTGATTCCCCATGACTAAGGAAGTCCTTGTGAGGGTTACCCTCATAGGTGTGAGGAGGAAGTTTTCACTACTCGAGGTTTCCACATCACCCTCTAAATGCCCATATATGCCTGTGGTCTCTCCCTGCTCTNACTCTCTCCATGTCTCCCTCTGCCACCTGATCTCTCCTGCTCCAATCCCCAGCCACTATCAGCCGACTCACGAATTATATTCTATTTCCCTTCCCAGGGAGATCCATGCATCTTCTCCTAGACCTCTTGTCTTTATCTAACTTCTCTGTGTCTGTGGGTTGTAGTGTGACTATCCTTTACCTAATAGCTAATATTGACTTATAAGCACATCTATACCATGTTTGTCTTCCANGGTCTTGGTTGCCTCACTAAGGATGCTTTTTTTTTCTAGTTTCATTCATTTATCTGCAAATTTCATGATGTCATAAATTTCTTCAATAGATTAGGTTTTTTTTCCCCTCTGTTATTTCATTTCACCATTGATTTTCACCTTCATTTAGGTCATCTTGTAAATGTGCTTGTAAATCAGAAAACTGTGTAGATTAGAAATACTAGATAAGGCAAGACAAGCAGGAGAATAGTAATGCATCCATCCAGAGGCTTCTATGATTAGCAGTAGCATGTTTTGTTTCCTCCTCTGCCTTTGATTTAAAATAATCTATGCTGTCCTAGCCCTAAGCTGTCTTACAAATGATTTCCCAAAATTACACAGCAGGATTTCATTTACATCTCATTGGTTTAAACCGAATAGCTATCTTTAGCTGCAAAGAGTCTGGGTAAATTATTATTGAGCCAAGAAAATTATTGCTTCAAAAAGGATTGGAAGAAAGAGCAACATGCATCGGACAAGAATTGCCAGGCTATGCTTTAATTTTGCTAACAAATTCATGAGCTTGCTAAAAATACTAAAAGTGATTTTCTCTCAATAAAACCATTCCTTGTCTTTTAATGAATGTTTCCTTTTGAATTCATGACTCTATTTTCAATTATAGACTATAGCAGTTTGCTTAATATGTGTGGCTCACCACATTTCAATTCAGAGGATTAAAGTTGAATCACTTTTT
Source organism: Neotoma lepida (assembly GCA_001675575.1). NCBI lineage: Eukaryota > Metazoa > Chordata > Mammalia > Rodentia > Cricetidae > Neotoma > Neotoma lepida. Next base: position 25,496 of record LZPO01045279.1, on the reverse strand, counting down.
ATAGGCAAATGATATTTGTGGATTGCCTATTCTTCAGCTGGTGTGCATTATACATGGCAGGCTGTAAATTTTAGACAACAGTCATTAGTGTGACTTGCTATTCATACATTTTTCACTGCACTCTCAAGCATCTATTCTATACTTATAAAANATTTACTAATTAGGTTTATGTTATCATCAAATTGAGCTCCACAAAGCACAAGGTAAACCCTGAATTGACCTCATCCATTGTCTTTTTATGCCTCAATAAACCTTGTGTACTTGTAATTATATCAACAATCCCTTAACAAAATGATTTTTCTCAACAGTTATATAATTATTAGGAAAGTATCATCTATATTAGAAAAACAATGAAATACTTGTAAATTCCATACTTGCCCTTTTATGAAAAACATTATGTATGACTCAAACATGAGCAGCATAAAATATACAATAATGATATTTCCATAGTATCTGACATTGTAAAACAAGATCACTAATAAAGAGGCTTTTTCTTGCTAAGACACATGAAAGTTTTCTAATAGCATTCTCCCTTTATTAAATTTGTTATTGTTTCAGTTATTTAACATCATTTTTATCAACCATAGCAGAATGAAAGTATGACATTATATGTAATAATCTATATATTCCTGTAGAAAATGATAGATGCATTTTTATATAAAAATCTGAAATCTATGAGAAAATAAGTAAGGGCATTACTGAGAAAAACTTTACATGGAGAACTAAGTTATGTTTAAATAATAGCAAAGACAGGGTTTGGGAAGATTTTTAGTCAGTAAAGTGATTTCTGCACAAGCATGATGACTCGAATCTGATTCCCAGCAGCCATAGAAAACGTCAAATGATGGAAAGCACTTGTAACACNATAGTGAGGAGGTAGAAACAGAAGGGCATCCCTAGTGCTCACTGGCTAGTCAACCTANACTAATTGACAAAGGTCAGCATTTAGAAAGGGTCCCTGACACAAAAACATTAAGATAGAAAGTCTTGAGGAACAGTAACTGGATTTGAGTGTTGTTTGACACACACCTGAGCATTCCCACATGCACATGCAGGCACAAACACACACACACACACACACACACATGCATATACACACACACGCATGCGCACGCACACACACACACACACACACACACACGAGAGAGAGAGACAGACAGACAGACAGACAGACAAGACAGACAGAAAGAGACAGAGACAGAGAGAGACAGAGAGAGAACAAAGGTAAACAGAGTCAACTATCCAGACTAATATTCATATAGCATTCAAATGTATATCTACATACAGGTATCCACAGAGAGTTATCCATATAGTTATCCACTCAGGTACCCACATAAGTATCCACTCAGGTAGCTACTTAGGCATTCCCACAGTTAACAACTCAGGTATCCACATAAGGCACCTGTATACTTATTTACACACGGATCACAGCACAAAATTCCACACAGGTATCCACATGGATATGTATGAGGCATTCACAGAAATACCTGAAAAGTTATCTATTCAGACAGCCATAAGCATAGAGTTTCTATGAATTATTTTATTAATAATAGTCTACACCTTTTCTTTTTAATTAGTATATAAAAATAAAATAGTGNTTTTTTTCCTTTACTAAATTGCCCATTAACTACATTTGGTTATGAAACAACATTTTGGGGTTCTAAGAGTAATTCTGGGTTTTAAAAAATTTCTTATGTCAAAAACTTCAGAAATTTTACATANTTGATTCTAATTCATCTAAAAAATGATCACTGAATCTTCATTGCAAAATATCTTTGATTATAAACAAAAAACATGCAAAACAGGATTCATAGTGATAAAATTTTTTCCACATACTATGTCATTTATAGATGTCATTTAAAATAAATTGTCCTTTTCATAAATGATTTCCCATCTGTTTCCNTACACAGTGTTAAATCTATGTTCACAAGTTCTATCCTCACTCCATTGGTTTTTTTCACAATGCCTTAAGACTGGGGCAATGTAGCAATAATTAAGAAATAAATGAATACCAAGAAAAAGTTAATTTCAGTAATGGGTTAGGCAGAAATTGGAATGTAATGAGTTGAGAATTATAGAGTAATTGATTAAGGGAATAGAGGATACAGAGAATGACATTCTGAATGATGTTACAGTAAGGAGGGGAGTTTATTTTGGGAATGTGATAGAACANAAAAAAAGAATTTGAGATTGTGTCAAAGAATAATTAAGTTTTAGATAATTTTAGATAAAATACTGGGTCAGTGAGTGCTGGGAAAATGGGAAGGCAACACAGTTGAAGTCTGTGTGCATACAGGTGAATGTGTAGTGTGGCAGTCTTAAAATTAGAGTAAATTGAGGGAATAAATGATCTTTATGAGAATTTCATTAACAAAAGTCAGGTATCATTGTATTACTTATGCTTAGTGATGGGAAGATTATCATTTACACACAAATTTGATCATGTGATAAAATGTTTCTAATTGGAGCCTGGACCCACATGCTGAGTGAAGAGAAGGACCTTCAATAGTGAGGACTGTGTCCTTGGAGATAGATGCTTTAAAAAGTCACAAGTCAGTTTGCAGGCTAATTATTTGCTTACTAGAACACTTAGNAGATGTATTTTAGTCTAATTTTGAAATTATAATTCATATATTTTTGTATATATTGACACTAGCATCTCAGAAAATACTTTAATTACCATGTAAGAACAATTTACAGGCATGAGGNGATTGGCCTTTCAGTTAGTAAATGACTTAATAAAAACTTTATTCTACAAATCTGAGAAGNTAAATTGCTTTAGAATGTCAAAATTTTTAAATTGTATTAACTTTCTTTTTAAAATTCTGGCTATAAACATAAGGAAATAGCTTTATATTGATTTAAACAGCAATATGGTATAATTAAGAAGTTCATAATTATATATGTATTTGTTATTAACATTAGGAATAGGCTACATATTACATATCAGATTATTTTAACATAAATCAAGATTAAAAAATGATAAAATATGTAATTTATATGCTCATATGAATTAGCATCTATGAAATATGTTTTAAATTTTAGTTCATTATATATTTTAATAATAAGTCAAATTTTAATTAGAATTAAAAATATAAAGCTTCCAGTTGTCATTTTGAAATTTAATTATGATTACTTTNAAATTATTAATTCAATTATACTTAATTCTCCTTAGGAAATATGTGTGATGTCATCTGTCACTGGAAACTTAGAACTCTAAAAAGGGCCTAAAATATTCGTTTGGAGTGCTCAATTTCAATGAACCCTATCAAGTGGCTATTTATTGAATGTCTATTATGTCCAATGGACTATTCTTACACTACAAGTTTACTGTGTGTAGAATTTATTGAGAACTTTAGAATTACCACAGCACAACCAGTAGTATGTTTCAGTGACTAATGATAATTATTTTTAAATTGTCAGTTTGTATGAGTGTGTGTGTAAAACAGCAGAAATACTCATTTATAAAGAGAAATTACAAAAACTAGAGTGAGAATTGATAAGTGATTNAATAAATAAGTTTAAAGCAAAGAAGAAAATTATTTTATGTATATAACTGTCACATCAATATATGACATTCACCATTAATCTTTAGGACAGCCCTTGTCTTGAATCTAGCTGATGTAAATGTCAAAACTTTCTTTTGAAAAGTGATGTAATCTTTGAAACTATTTAGAACTTGATGATGAAATCTNTTTTGTTGAGAATTAGGTTCTTATTTAAAAAGGTCCAATTTAAAACAAAAGAAAATTATTAATTGTGGTTTTAATCCATTAACATTCCTTCAATTCTATATTGTGTTGTCGCCCTCATCTTATGTTCTAAAGATAAAAGAAGTTGATTAATATTAGTTTTATCCTTCACTCTCTCCACAGTTTTATCCAACTACATATTTTTGCACTTCTTTTCTNTGGATCACATGCTCATCTCGTTAGCAATAATAGACTTTTTTAAACAATGTAGGCATATTGGCAAAGTAATTTCCCAGTTGGAGTTCTCTTTAGAAAGTCCACATTTTCTGTGAATTTAGAAAAATATTTGATTGATGAATATATTATTCTGTTCTCTTACACATTACCTTCAATATGTTCTAAAAATTTTATTGTCTTTAGTTTCCAAATTTTCTTATGCATCGGCAGTTGTGTCTTCAGATCAATTTCTCTTTGTGTAAAGTTTCTTTTTCTTTTCCACTTTTAGGAGCCTTCAGTGTATAGAACTTCACTTTCCAGACACTTGAGTAAGGCGTGACTTTTCAATATATTCTCTGTGGTTGTCTGGCGCTTTTCTACCTCTACTTCGCTGCATTTTATTAAATTGGGGAAAACTATAGTCATTATTGCTGCAAAAAATTGATTCATATTTCTTTCTCTTAGTAAAATTATATCTGGCATTTCAACTGAACACACTTTTTCACATTCCTTTGGTTTCTATTATATTTTCTTCACATTTTCATGTCTTTATTTTAACATTTTTATGATTATTATTGCACCATTACTTTTAATTTTTGAATCTGTTTGTGTTATTTAGTTTGTTTTGAAAGCTTTCTAAGAATTCATTTTTGTAACTATTACAAAACTTATTATATAGTAGAATATATATATATATATAACTTATTATTCATATTTGTTAACCTTTTGNTTTCCAACGTTTTGGGGGGATTCTCAGATATTCTGAGTCTAGCTTTATCATTGCATTCTTTGAAGTCTTAACCATATCTCTATGAATTAGAATGTAGACCTAATAGTTTTTCAGTGATGGAGTGTGTGACATGTAGTCTGAGGTGCTAGGAGACTTTCTTCAGTCCTCTCATGCACATGTCCTTTTATATCAAGACACTTTAAATTTTTATCAGTTCAGGGCTGATTTTTCAGTGGGTTAATTTGTTCTATTATCCCTTCCAGTTGTCTTTGGGAGGTTCCTTCTGCATGCATAGTTTTAATATGATTCTTGGTGAGTGTTTTCTATGCAGTTAGAGCCCTGTCGCATTAACTTGCCTTTTAACTAAGCATGTCCCAAATGGGATAGAGTGTCCTGCCTTGCCTAGTGATTACAAGCCTCTGCTTTGTGCCACCGAGGGTACTGGCTCTTCCTTGAACTCCTGCTTCTCTCTGAGCTAAGCTAACCTTTGTTTCTTATTCTCATAAGTGAATATTTGTATAGGAACACGGCTGTATCTTTTTCATTGGTAAATACCTTACATGTGCGATAGTTGCTGAAAAACTTTGGTTTGATGGTTTTTCTCTCTTCCTGGCCCTCAACTACAGTGTTTTTGTAAGGAATGCCAAAATGGGTATTTCCTCTCTGTCTCTCTGTCTGTGTCTATGTCTGTGTCTCTGTTTCTCTCTGTCTCTTTCTGTCTGTCTGTCTCTCTGTTCTCTCTGTATCTCTCTCTCAGAATAGTTTGTGGATTTCTCACTGTGTGAAAGGCAGATGAGGAGCAGACATCTGATGTCATTGCTCCATCCTGGGAATGAATGTCTCAGGTCTCTTGCCATATCCTTGACCTTATTCATGAATTTAGTAACCGCCAAATACTTCAGAAAGTTTCTTCTGAGTGACAATGTACTTTGTGTCACCCAGGAATTCTACAGTGTCACCATAGTTCATGCTCAGATCCNGAGAATATATAAAATTTCAATATTATCTTCTTTGAGTTTATAAAGTGGTTCTGTGGAAAATAAAATATTTTTCCATGTTTTTGAGAGGATGTAGTAGACTTCCTTAAAATTAAAACAACAGGCAAAAGAAAAATTATTTTTAAGGTATTTCTGTCTTTTTCTACTTTTTATGGAAGATCCTACACTCATGGATTCTGAGGGGAGGCAGAATTTGTGCTTTTATTTAAGTGTAATTTTTATTTATTTAGGCTTATTTCCAATAGTCAGTGTATTCTGTTTTTCAGTATGTTATTTTCATATAATGTAGTGTAATAAATTGTATATGGCATGAATTATGTGAGCTCACCTATATATTGTAGATGTGTGAGTGTCTATTTATGTATACTTATGAATTTATCAAGTGATAGAGGTAAATTTAAAAGTGTAGCAAAGTTCTGTGAGTAGGAAATAAAATATTTGAATCTTATTTGACTTCAGTTCATTTTACTTCCACCTAATCTGCAAATATAGACTATGCTCCAATCAGCATGAATCTAAGGCTTAAAATCAAATATTAGTCTCTAAAATTAATCCTGATTTTTTATTTGATGTTCAAGAGTAGAAAAATATTTTCTAATATGAAAAACTATCTAAGTTAAATTCACAAAAACATCCATATGTATCAAAGTATTAGTACCTGTCAAAGAAATAGTTCAAGGATGGCCTGACTAGGACCAGTACACAATTTGCTTACATCATGATTAATTCTTACATAAAGAGCAAATGTAGTAGATACATCTAAGATCGGGTATTATACTAACTTACATCTTTTTCTGTTTATTTTTGAGATCTAAATTTAATTACAATATTTTTCAGTTCCCTTTTCTGCCTCCAAACCCTCTCATATACCCTTCCCCATTTTCCTTCAAATAGGCTTCCCTATTCTGGGGCTGGAAAGATGGCTCAGAGATTAAGAGCACTGGCTGCTCTTCCTGAGGTCCTGAGTTCAATTCCCAGCCACCACATGGTGGCTCACATCCATCTGTAATGAGATCTGGTGTCCTCTTCTGGCCTGCAGGGACACATGCAGGCAGAGCATTGNATGCATAATAATAAAGCAGAGGGAAAGGAGAGATGAATCAGCAGTTAAAAGTACTGGCTGCTCTTCCAAAGACCCAGGTGATTCTCAGAATCCATATGATGGCTCACAACTGCAACTGCCTGTAACTCCAGTTTCAGGGGATCTGGTGCCCTCTTCTGACCTCTGAAAGTACTCAGCATGCACACAGTATACAGACATACATGCAGGTAAAATAACTCATACATAAAATAAATAAAATAAATAATCCAAGATGAATATGGTATAATCACAGCACTCAATAGGCTGAAGCTGGAGAATTGTGAGTTTAAAGATCAGCCTGGGCGCCATATTGTTTCAAACAAATCAACAACAATAACAAAAATGGCTTCCCTTTTCACACACACACACACACACACACACACACACACACACACACACA
>LZPO01045279.1:0-16526 GCA_001675575.1 Neotoma lepida | reverse complement strand
TTTGGTACTACAGGAAAGCTCCTTAAGCAGAAAGATAAACAACTCAAAATAGCTTCAAGAAGTTCCTAAAACTGATCAGATCCACTAGGGTCCTACAGCCCAGTGTAGCAATAAAGCTGACTGTCACTCTTAGACAAGCGAAACTGAAAAGAAAACTCCAACAACAGACCAGCTGCAAAGAAGAAGCAGAAACTAGAAGCACTTCCTGGAAGGGTGACCTCTTACAGACCCCTTCCAACCAATTCAGCTGCCTGAAGGCTGTGCACTGGGTTCCAGTTTTCCAGCTTTATGTGTTGTCACCTATACTAGGCTGTATTTTGGCAATGCAGCTATTTGTGAGTCATTTCTGCTCCTGTAAGTAACCTCTAAACATATTCCTGTAAGTGACCCTGTTGTAGAATATTGATTTAAGATGCCTTACATTCGTTTATGCTGTGGAATATTTTTTTAATGTTTCAAAGACAAAGACATGTTGCATTTGTTTTATTAAAGTTAACCTGTGGTCAGGAGGCTGAGTCAGCAACTAACTGACAGGATGTGGTAGGGAAGAACCATCTGTTAAATGTTGAGCAGAAGGATTCCCTGTTTTTCAGGAGACACCAGTTAGAAGAGAAGGTTAGCTACTTGTTATTCAGCCTCTTTGATCAATCAGAATTTCACCTCAACCTTTGCATCCTGAGTTCTATAGAGGAATAGAGATCTAGATAAAGTTCCCTTTAGCAGCCATGATAGAGCAGGTGCCTGCGGGAACAGAATTCCTGCCTGGCTACGGCCAGTGCAGCCAAACTGCTGCTGGTAACTGCGGTGTTGCAATTGTTGATTAGGACAGCCATTGCTTAAGGGGCAGCTACTGAATTTAATGAAAAACAACATAACCCCAATAAAACTCATTGCTTCACCAAGTTGGACTTTGGTAGCAATCTATACTTTGGCCTGCTGTGGGCTCCCAATCTGGGGCAAGTAGATGTGTGTGTGTTGTGTCTCTGCAGAAAAAGTTTTGCCACAAAACCAGCAGATACAACTGTGAAGGAATAGGGATTGGTAAGTACAAAGATAACATATTATGAAACTGTTGATTTGGTGAGATTTATGATTGGAGCCATTTAGCTCCACCACCTGTACATGTCCATTATTATCAGAATAATAAGAATAACGATATGAATTCTGGAAACCAATCACTTACTGTATTGTATTCTTATGCACTGAAAGAAATTATTGAAATAAAAATATTCAATGTCAGGGACTCCTACGGCTACACTCAAAGGACTCTCTAACCTACCACAGAGATGATGGCTCTTCCATGTTACATGTGACTCTATTCTCAATAGGTAGGAAATAAAAGCAGCCGACATGCCACAAACATATATGGATAATGAAATTTCACACACACACACACACACACACACACACACACACACATGAATTACATTACATGGCAGATGTTGCTCCCCTGAGCAACCATATTACAGCTAATAGAGCCCAGCTCCAGGTGTAGAATGCTTCCCTTTAAATTATTGATGGAGAGGTCTAAGACTCTCCTCCAAAAAAGTAAAACATTATAAACTATTGCCATTTCTTTAGGTTACTTACCACAATTTAAGAGCAAACCTTACTGCTGAAGATGCACACACATTTTGGTTACAGGATTTAAAGAAATACAACTGGTACTTATCTGAAAACTTCTTTCTTGATAACTAACTAATCAAGCTGCTCAAGTAGAATTTTTTTTACAGTGTTAGCCAGCTGTAAACTCTGCAAATTATAATAAGAACTATCTTGTCAAGACATGACCAACNAAGCTGAAAGACAATGGTATTAGCCCAGGACCCTCAAGCCCAAGTTCTCAATACAAAGGAGATTTATTTGCCTCAGAGTGACAAAGGACAGGGAATAAAAGAAAAAGACAAGAGATAGAGGATGAGGAAGAAGGGAAAGGGAACAAAGGGCAGGGAGGGGTATTTGTCCTGGGAAGACAAAGGACTTCCTCTGGATAGAGAGGAGACTGACATAGCCCATAGGAAAATGGAAAANGGTGGTTTATAAGGTTAAAGGGGAAATCTTGTGTTAGGATAAGGCATTTAATTTTAAATGGGTATATTAACTAGGTGGGCCAAAATGGGCTTTTGATTACTGGACTTCAATTCTTTGATAACTGGACCTTGATATTCAGCCTCAGGAGGTGAAAGTAGCCAAATAAGGGAAGAGATCTTGGTGGCTAGCATCAGGAATGTAACCTAATGATTTTTAGCCAAAGCATAGGGAATGAAAGAGAAGGATAAGGCCTACCAGAGCCATGTTTGCCATGCTTGAGCTGGCTAGAGTCCCTTCAAAAGCAATGGGGGTATACATAGTTGTCTGACTGCATTAAAGCCAATTTAATAGGAGGGAACTAATGGTTGGAGAGCTCACAGACCATAGGAAGGAGCCAACTTCTACNATTATATAAATTAATATGCTATTCAACTGGCTTTTAAATTGCTATCCCTATACCCACAAAATAATGCAGAGTTCAACCCTTATCATAAGTTTAACTTTGTACCAGGTAGAGACTATTACAGAGAATCACAACAGCTAAAATTATAGGGAATAAGTGATTGTGGCATGCCCATCCCTAAATAGAACATGTATAGCATACCCCCTCCTACCAATGCTCAGGATCATCAAAGACAAGAAAGCAGGAATATTGTAATAACAGTCAAAAATGCTGTTGTGAAATATAATCTTCTTGATAAGGCATCAGTATTGCATCCATGAACTCTCAACAGCTGTAATTGCCATCACAAAATCTGCACAAAATCAAAGCAGTGGACTATAGGTGAAGTGCTTATAACATCTCACTCCTAGTTGAAGAACTATAGTCAGTTGATTTCTTCTGTACAGAGAGACAGTTTTCTTCATGAACAAGGCCAAGGTATGCTAGCCATACAATCGTGCATATATGGAAAACACTAATTGAATTCAATAGGTTATAGAGAGATGATAGATAGATAGATAGATAGATAGATAGATAGATAGATAGATAATAGATAGATAGGTAGATAGAAAGAAAGAAAGAAAGAAAGAAAGAAAGAAAGAAAGAAAGAAAGAAAGAAAGAAAGAAAGAAAGAAAGAAAGATAGATGATAGGCAGAAAGACAGATGAGGGCACAGATTTTAGAGGGGGGAGGTAAGAGGTAATACTCTGGAGGGGTTGGATTGGGAGTTATATGTGAGATGTAGAAATGGTCAAAGTGCATTTTAATTATTTATGTGATTCTCAGAATATAATTAGCAAATAACTTAATCTCAGATTTCAAAGTTGAGAATGTGAAGAATATATAAAAAGTGAAGACATATATAAACACAAAGAAGAAATTCAAATTTTGTGATTAGAAAAAGACAATCCAAATGCCTGCAAGAAGCCAGTACTTGGAGCCATGAGAAGACAAGACTACAATGAGTCAGGTGAGATATGAGGAAAAACAAGTAGGAAAGGGAGAAGCCCCAGGTTTTCCCATGCTCTCTGGAAAGTCTTCACTTCCCAAGACTTTCATACAGCCATTGACAATGGCCCTGCAGTAAGCTAACTGTACAGATACTGGAAGTTAATAAAACATGGTCTCTGTCTATGAGAGGGCAATGTGATTAAAGCACCAGGCAGAAAACAAAGGTGAAGTCCCTGTGGTATTTACTATCATATCAGAGATCTAAAGTAGGAGCAAACTCAGTAAAGGGACAAGATGAATGCTAGCCTCTTTAGGATAGAGGCTCAGAGAAGCTTTTGTACATGCTGGAGAAATGCCCATAGTCTNCTTCTAGAATCTCTTATTACATTCTTATATTAGCATTACTATTCCAACGCAGTTTGTCTATACCTGTTGAGGGTTTATGTGTGCATGTTTTGTCATAATTTTTGCAAAAAGTTGAGAAAGATGAAAGGGAAGAGGACAATGATTAAATATATAATAATCTCACAAATTAAGAGAATTTTATAAAAGGCTTAGGGACTTAATGTATGTTTAGATTAGATATTAAGTAGCATTTTGATTTAGTGATAGACCTTTATATACAAAATTATTTATTAGTTACTATTAAAAGTAAATCTGTCAGTGTATTAACATATTCCTCATACACAGCAATACTTAGAAAAATGTAAGAATCATGAATTNGGTAATTTTATGAAAATGTAATGGATGTCTGAAATAAGTAATTACAATATTAAAAATAGTTTCATAATATTATAACTCAAATGCTATTGAAAAGGAAATTTCAGACTGTGAGGTCTGACAGAAGACTAGACAGAGGACTCAGAAGTTAGAAATCTGCACCTAGAATGCATTTGGACTCATGAGCCATAGTGTCAATGGAGAGAGAGGAAGAGAAATCTGATAAACATCCCCTGAGTATTCACCAGATGTAAAGCTATGTGTCCAGTGGAATTTGTTAAAGTTTTAGAGTCAAATCTTGAATGGATTCGGCCAAATAGAAAATTGCTGTGCTCACTGGAGACTGATGATATCAACTACTATGTCCAGGGGTCCCTAACACAAAAAATGGAGCCTATAATTAGGCTATATAAATGTACCATTAAACTCATTCCTCACAGGCACATAATGAAAAGAGGATGATAAATTATAGGCCAGAGGGGATGATGTAATGAGACCCTGTCCCAAAAGACCACATATCAAGCAAACACACTCAAAGTAAAAAAAAAAAAAAAATCGCCAAATGTTAGAAGGTGTCTGGCAAAATGATGCTCTCTGCCCCAAAAGCCTTCTACAACAACCCCAAAATGTCTTTGCCCCACTTATACCTCTGATTTATTCAAATTCTTAATTATGTAAGTTACAATTAATTCATTTATCTTGTAAAAAATTAAAATGTTATGTAAAAGCCCCCCAAAAAGAAAAGTTGATACCTTACTTTAATGCTAGAGCATTCTATAATGATGTAATGAAAATCAACATGATTCATATATTCAAAATTATAATGCTATTATTGAAAATCTTGACACCAGTAATCTGTTTACAGTGAAGTATGCAACAAGCAATAGGAGACAAAATGTATACAAAAATGTAATTGAGTTCATTTGTGTTTACTGTCTGTTGTTGGACATGGCTCCTACCATTAGGTATGGTCAATGTATGCAGAGAGACCCAATTGGAAAGGACTACTTTTTTCTTTGTAAGCAGATGTAAATTAGAGATACTGTTTTGGGATCAGAGCCTTTGTCTACTTCTTCCTCTCAGTGCTAGGACCCAATCTAGCTTGAAATAGTTCAGGACTGTGCATGTTGCCAAAGCCTCTATGAGTTCATATATGCCTCTGTACTGTTGCATCTAGAAAATGCTATTTCCCCTCTGGATCTTATAATTTTTCCATATAAACGTAATTTATAAATTAAGGATAAGAAATAGTTCATTTGAATGGATCTAAATTATGTATACAGCCCAAGGTTTATAAATATGTTATAGGTTTGGAATTATGATATGTTCTCTAATTAAAATTATTATAATTGTGTACAAGGCTTCATCAAAGCATGAGCTTATAAATCAAATATGAGATAGGTAAATAGATACATACATACATATGAAAATGCTTGCAAACATACATATGTAATGTATGTATATGTATATATGCTTTTCTTTTTGGTTTTTCATCTCTTTACTCTGAGGTAATGTCTATATTTAATAGTCNGATGTTTCTTGTATGCAAAAGAAAGATGGATCTTGTTTTCTCATTCATTCTAATAGTGTGTCTTTTTATTGATGAATTGAGTCCACTGATATTCAGAGATATCAGTGACCAATGATTGTTAATTGTGGTGATATATTGTGCATCCCAATAAAGCTTGCCAGAGGATCAGAGGACAGAGCCAGCCACTAGATTAGACATAGAGGCCAGACAGTGGTGGCACAAACCCTTCATTCTATCACTCGGGAGGCAGAGACCCCTCTGGATCTCTGTGAGTTCAAGGTCACACTAGAAACAGAGCCAGACAGTGGTGGCACACACCTTTAATCCCAGTACTGGGAAGCACACAGACCTCTAATACCAGAAAGTGACAGCAGGGTGGAGAAAGTTATATAAGGCACGAGGAAACAGGAACAAAAGCAATTCAGCTGAGATCCTTTTGGGTGAAGACTCAGGATTTCAGTCTGAGGATTTGTGGAAACAGGGTCGGCTGAGGAGTTGGCAAGGTGAGGTTGGCTGTGGCTTGCTCTGCTTTTCAGATCTTTCAGCTTTCACCCCAATGTCTGGCTCCAGGTTTTTATTATAAGACCATCTTAGATTCAAACAACAGTTAATTACTGATTTTGCTGTTGTTTTTGATGTGTGTGTGTGTGTGTGTGTGTGTGTTCTTCCTTTTTGTTTTGCTGGTGTGAGATTTATTTTCTGTGTTTCCACAGTGTAGTTAACATCTTTGAGTTGGTGTTTTCCTTCTAATACCTTTGTCAGTCTAGACTTTTGGATAGAGATTGTTCAAATGTGACTTTATAATGGAATAACTTGTTTTTACTTGTATGGTGATTAAAAGTTTTGTTGGTTTTCTAAGTATGGCATGGACTGGCATCTCTGGTTTCTTAGAGTCATCAGGGTATCTGTTCAGACCCTTCTAGATTTTAAGGTCTCCGCTGAGAAGTCAGGTGTATTCCTAATAGGTCTGCCTTTATGTTATTTGATCCTTTTTTTTCTTTATTTGTTGTGAATGTTTACTATTTTGATCGTTATATGGCATGGGGACTTCCTGATACAATCCATTTGGTGCTTTTTAAGCTTCTTATACCTGTATAGGAATCTCCTTCTTCAGGTTAGGAAAATTTTATTCTAAATTTATTTGAAAATATTTTCTAGACAGAGAATCCTTTTCTTCTATTCCTATTATTCTTACTTTTCCTCTTTTCATAGTGTCCCAGATTTCCTGAATGTCTTTTTGCCAGGAACTGTTTAGATTTAACATTTTCTTTGACCAAAGAAATATTTCTTCTATCATATCTTCAATGTATGAGATTCTTCCGTTTCTTATATTCTTTTGGTGATACTTATGTGTATAGTTTCTGGTCACTTACCTAGATTTTTTTTTCATTTCCAGAAATTCCCTCAGACTGTGTTTTTTTTTAAATTGCTTCTATTTCCACTTTCAGGTCTTGAACAGTTTTATTTGTTTCCTTTAACTGTGTGTTTGCATTTTCCTGGCTTTCTTTGGGGGTTTTATTCATTTCATCCAATTATTTGTTTGTGTTTTCCTTGTTTTATTTCAGGAATTATTTCACTTCTTTTTTTAAACACCTGTATCATCTTCATACATTTTGTTTAAAGGTCTTTTTCATGTGCTTCAGCTGTACTAGAATATTCAGAGCTTGCTATAGTAGATTAGCTGTGTTCTGGTGGTGACATTTAGCTTTGACTGTTGTTGATTGTGTTCTCATGCTCTCTAGGCATCTGGGTTAGGGATGATTTTTAAGTCTTGGTGGTGATTTCTGAATTTGTCTTGTTTGGATGGGTTTGTCCCATGGTTTCTATTTCCTCTTTGGTTTACTGGACGCTGTGGCCTCTGAGTGAGCAGGAGGTCTCCACTCAAGGGGAGGCCTGGAATTCTGGCAGCTGGTGTTGTCTCTGGTAAAGCAGGGAGTCTCTGGCCGACTGACATGTGGGTTACTATGATTAGGAGGATACAGAGCTGTGCATAGGGTGGGCAGGCCCCAGGAGAGTGAGAAATGGGGAAGTTAGGCAGGCAGGAGCCCTAACTGAACTAGCAGTTTGTGAATCCTGTTCTTTTCTAATGAGAGACAGAAAGGGAGTGCATCTGGAGGTGTGGGAAGGTCAGGATAAACTAGGAGAAGCTGAAGGAAGGGAAACTGTAATCAGTATATATTGTATGAAAAATAATCTATTTTCAATAAAAGTGAAAAATAGAAATAAATGATCTTCTTTTTCCAATTGTTATTATAATGATCATTAATATGATATTTTAGTAAGGAATCAACCAATGCATTTGAAAAATTTGAGAGTAACTTGTGAATATTATTTGTATCTTAATTCAAATGAGTGAGAAGAAAGAAAATTAAGTCCAAGTATATATTTCAGAAATATAAATATTCATAACTAAATCAATAGTATGTCTGAGATATTCATCAGCATTTTGGAAGGAGTGCCTTACTTATTTTCCAATAACTTTTACAAAATATACCACATGTGCAACATAAACCAAAAGGGATCTATTTCAGTTATTTATCAGAGGATTCAGTCTATTACTATAGAGTGACAGAGCAAAGTAATTCACATCGTAGAGAAGAGGATACAGGTATATACCTGGCAAGCTTTCCCTTCTTCTTTTATTCCATCTTGTGTGCAGTNCAGGCGACAATACCACCTGCACCCAGTGTGAGTCATTCTACCTTGGTTAATCACTTATGGAAACACGCACACCAATGCACTTACAAGTGTGCTGCTTAGATGTTTCTAAATCTAAGTCAGGTAGACAATGAAGAGTCAAGATGTAGTACAGTGGCGTGAAGTGGAGTGTGACTGTCCATGAGTTCCTCATTNCACCTTAGCATCAGATAGGTGCTAAGATGATAAGGTTCATCAAGTTAAGAACTTTTGTAGGACTTTTACTCAAAAATGTTTTAACAAATATTTAATATTGAGCTTCATGTGATAATACCATTAAAATTTACAAAATAGAAGTCATTTATTGCTTATTTAAAAAAAACGTAGGAGCACGATAGCAGTCTCTAAAACTACAATCCATAATCACCTGCATTTCCAGTTAAACTCTATCAACCACATTTTGCTATGTAAAACAGAGTATCTGGGTGATATAATACAGTTTAAGTTCCATTATGAGACATTTTAGCCTTATTTATGGTGTTCTGCAGCTTAAATTATCGATTTTCACTCTATTGTATTATTTAAATTATTTTAAATTTGTATCTTTTATTTTACCCTCATTTTATTTGAGTTTACCTTGTATTTTAAATCTTCACAATTTTGTGCTCATAACATGATATATAGTTTAGGTTGTATAATCCTGAGTAATGGCGATAAGACATTCTATTTCACAAATGCATCAACTCCCTGCTCATAATGTTCATAAATCATAGAATTTTATGTCCTTTGTTTAACCNGGATGATTATGTTTTATATGTATGGTTCTTAAATTTCATTTGTTTTATATTTAGCTACAGGTTGTTTTATATTTCTGTTTTAGCTACATTAATAAGACCAGGATGGCCTCATTAGACTTCTCTTTGTGTTTTCTTTCCTGAACTTTCTAGTGATAAATGAGATATGCTATGAACAGACCTATAGACACCTATGCTTTGAGAAACCAGAAGAATATTTCTTTTGGAATATTTAATACTGTCCTGTCTGATCATTATTTGTTTTTCTGTCATTGTGTCTCCATGACATAGGCTACAAACCAGAACCCAACTGTCAAGGTTAGAGTTGGAAAGAGCACATGAGATTTTAGATCCAAGGATAAACCTACAACAATGTATTTCATGAATTTATGTACAGCTTATTTTTATAAGTTCAAAATTACACATATAATGAGTTAAATTTTTCT
The DNA here is from genome assembly GCA_001675575.1 of Neotoma lepida. Classification (NCBI taxonomy): domain Eukaryota; kingdom Metazoa; phylum Chordata; class Mammalia; order Rodentia; family Cricetidae; genus Neotoma; species Neotoma lepida. The sequence goes on along the minus strand of LZPO01045279.1, from coordinate 6,974 downwards.
GAATTGCATGCCAAGAGCAATGGTTATGTATTGATGTCTCTTCTTTCAAGTAAGGGCCGAAATTTCTGTTTGTTATACACATTATTCATTTGACATCCATTGAAGGACATCATTAATTCTGGATCACATTGTGCTATGTGCAGCAGGATGAAACAAATCTGCAAAACAATCTGACTTTCCTGTTAGATCAAGGACTATTCCAGAGAAGTTTTGATGAGCATGAAGACCATTTATTTTTTACTTTTGCTGTAATCTTCTGAACATAAATTTTGGTGGCACACAGAATCAGACTGTAAATGGCATGCTAACAAACTTGCAAATGTGTGCTCAGAGATAGATATGTCATATACAATCAAAGAGAAGTTTTTTTAAGCTTCTTTTTTTTACCATATATACACTTTCAAATATTAGTCCCACTATTTACATAACTGTGTTAATATGAATCAGCATATATTTTCAAAGTAAAGCTAATATAGAATCAAAATAGACGTATATTNTAACATTTATATTATAACATAAGGTCAGTTGAATTAAGAAATACTAAAGTATTTCAAAGACTTATTTAAAGTCTATCTATCCTATGAAGATTTTAAAACATTTTTATAAATAAAGCTCTGAATATTTGCTAATTGGAACTTGTTAGTGCACTTATAATAGCTGGCAGAACCACAGTTTTAGTGCATTTATATTATACACAAATGTCATTAAGAAAAAAATTGCAAACAGATTTCAGTTGTTTTAATTTCATTCATGCAAAGGCAAAGTAAAAGTTTTTTTAAATTAAAAATGATTTTAAGTAGGGTTGATCCAAATTAAGGTAAGCTAAGTTTAAGGAATAAATCTTAATAAATTAAGATACTAAGTTTAATATAAAACACAGGTTTGAAAATTTTAAGAAAAACAAAATTTTAAAAGTATTGAAAATACATTTCTTAGAAAATTATCAATGATTCAGTATTAGTGAAAGTTTTGAATCTGTAACTGTGTATCAATATTTCTTCCAAAAGTAAAAACTTCCTTTAACAGTGTAATCATACTCAGCCAGAATAAAATAAGAATATTATACAATGATCAAATACAAATTTATCTTTAGAAGAACTGGTTTCAGTATAGTTTCTGAAAAGATCTGAAGTGCACTAACTTGGCTGAACTGAGTTTGGATTCATGAATGACTCAGGACTGAAGAGGTGACTCAGCAGATAAAAGCATTTACTGCTCTTGCAGATGACCCTGTTTCCATTCCCGGCACCTCCATGTTGGCTCATAACTGCCTGTAACTCCAGTTCCAAAGATCCTCTGCCTTTTTGTAATTGAGTGCCTTGCCATCCTGCATGCACATGGTGCACAGCTATATGATCAGGCATACATGCAAATAAGAGAGATAAACTAAGGAACAAATGCACTAGCTTTTCCTTAAGGAAATTAAATTACATTTTAAAATGATAGAGAAAAAAGTTCCCAAGATCAGTCTCACTCTGTATTAAAGGCTTTTTAATAGGAATAATTTTATAAATAATTTTATAAATGTCAAATTCCTTAGGCCTTTGGATCCCAATTATATTTCATAATTTATAAGATTTATATAAAAGATTTATAAGATTTATATAAAATCTTAGCTTTAGTAAGGAAATACTATAAGACTAGAGATCACTGTTTGTTTACATTCTGTAAACTGTCAACAATTTCACTGCATTAAAGATGAGGAAATATTGTCAGACATCAACAAAAAAAATGCAGCAATTTTATGCCCACTATATCTTCCTTAAATGTTTAAATCTATTAAACATTTTACATTTATTTGGATGAAGGTTGAAATTAAAACATAAACAAACAAGACAAAACCCATCAAAAACAAACCTTAGACCTTCCAGGAAAACAAGACCTGTCAGATTATTCTAGACAGAGAAACATTTCCCAATGTGTCAGCAGCCTGCTGCTCTTGTGTCTGTGTAATCCTGCTCAGGTGGATGCCATAGTCCTGACCACAATGCCTACAGAGGTGTGTTTCTGGTTGCTAGAATTTTCTGAATGCATGTTTGATCATTAATGCTTTTAATGTTCTCTACATATTGCTGTTTCAGTTTTTACAATTTTATCCACCCCAGGTTTTCACAGTTTGACATTAACCTTGAATCACATAAATGTGAGTTTGTGACCTAAAATCTAATAATGTAGAACACAGTGTGATGCCACAGGCTTATGTACTTTTAACCTAGGGATAAAATGAACATACCTTGAACTCTGTGCAATGACCATGAAATAAATGGGTCTGTTTGGAGAAGCTCATATTAATCACAAGAATAAAGTGATCACAGTGTGTTTNACATCCCCATTTAAAATGCAATTCCCACTGAGTGTTCTCAATATGTTCCATCTGATGGCCATAAATAAGTCAATATCCTATACAGAGCAATTAGGTTTATAACTTCAACATAGAGTGTGACAGTAAGGAAGCACAGAGAATAGAATTGAATTGTCTTACTGAAAATACCATGGCATAAATGATACCAATTATGTATATAGCATATTCTTTTCAATGTAAATTATCGAATTTTTTCTAAAATCAAATAGTAACAGTAGAAATGGATATGGAAAAGAGTTGGCCCACTTTGCCCTGCAGCTGTCTTCATGGAGGTGCTTCAGTGAACAGAGCCTGTTGACTCTCATCCACAAGGGAGGCTGCAATGCAGGAAATCGTCAGAGGACTTCTAATTCATCACCTGGTGTTCTAGTTACAGATGGAGTCTGGGATAATCTGAGGCTTTGAGAGCACTTGAAGGAAGAAAGCACCCATAATAAGCTATTGCTGTCACTATTGCTGTTGGTTTTTCAACCCCAAAGATCTTTTTTCTGAGTTTGGTAAACATCATAGTCTCAGTGTGTATATGTTTATATCTTTAAAGCCAAAGTTTCCTGTTTTCACCTACAGTCACACATAAAAAGGGAAGTATATTCTAAAAATTGAGTGATTACAGGGTTTCTTCGTTGTGCAAACAAATTAAATGAATTTACGTGTATATGCACTCTATTTCTATGCTATTGTTTGAGGACCAAAAACATGGACAAACTGTCACTGTACTAAACACTTTATGGATTGATACCAGAATGGCAAGTGTCAGTATATGTCAACATAGAAACATTGCAATAATGTGCAGTAAAAAAGATGAAAACACTACCTGTGCATAAAGCCCTTGCCACCAATGTCCCATAGAGTATCAGAACATTCTGAGGTTGGGTCATTAGAGTCGCCAATGAGTAGAATGGCCAGTGCACTAGTGTGGATTTCATATGCACTGCACACTAACTTAGGCTCATGAAATTTATTTAAATTTCCTCGGTCATTTAACCTTACCTATGTAACAGTTTAACTTCACAAACTTTTTCTAATTTATTTTTAATTTTTTTATGAAATTTATACATATGTACTGTATTTATATCCATTTCATCCTTCTAATGACCATCATTCACACTTTTGATTTAACTCCAGTGGTCCCACAGTATATTCTGATGACATGTTTCCTTATAATTGAAGCCTTTTCTTGATGACTCTCAGAAACTCATTTATCAGATGAAATATAAAATTATTTTGTAAAATCTGGGCATGGTGAATTTTGCCATAAATCTCAGAACTGGAGTGGCTGAAGCAAGCGCATCATTGTGAGTTTAGGACCAGTCTGAGTTACCTAGTTCTAGGACAGCTTGTGTTGAAGAGTGAGAATTTTTTGAAACTTTTTACTGATTCTTTGAGGATTTTACATCATGCATCCTGATCGCACTTATCTCCCTGTCCGCTTGCTTCTGCCCTTGCAACCACCTCCTCCCCCCAAAAAAAATTAAAAGTAAAACACACAAACAAAATAGAAAACAAAAGAAGCAAACAAACAAACAAAAGAATCTCAGTCTGGCAGCTGTGGTGTGGTCCAGAGAGTCTCACAGTATACTCTTTAGTTCATACACCTGTACTTGGAAGTGTTCACTGCAGTGAGTCATTGGTCTGGTTTGAGACCCTGGCTTCTGCTATACTGTCATTACNGGACCTTCCCTGGGCTTTGTCTTGGATATGCTATTGTTGCCTTGTGTCATGGAGACCCTGTAGCTTTGAATTTGTAGGTTTGTCACTTTCACATGCTCCAGCAGTTCATAGATAAGGTGCGTGTTGCAGTGGGCTACCTCGCAGTCCTACTTCTGGACCTGGACAGTAGAAGGGTTGGTCAGGCTGCCAGCTTTCCCTCCCTGTCACCACCCAGGTGAGTATTTCAGCACTGCCCCGGCTAGCTCAAACAAATGTAGCAGACAGCAAAGAGCAGGGCCTGTTCTCCTGCTCTCAAGCCCTCTGGTCGAGCTCACCGGCACTCATAGCACCAGGGCCAGCTCTACTGTTTTGGCCAGGTGAGGTGCAGAGCCTGTTCTCCGAATTGCTGCACTTGATGAAGGGCAAGGGCAGCTCTTCAGTTCTCATGTCCCCAAGGCTCTTTCACCTGTCACAGGTGGCAAGGGGTTAGGGGGGCATATTTTCCTTACCCATGCCACCACATGGCATACCAGGGAGGGGGCAGGGACAAATCCTTCTCTGACACCCACAGACCTAGCTCACCGGCACTCCTGCCAACAGGATCAGCTCTAGTGTGCTGCCCTAGGGAGTTGCAGAGCCTACTCTCCTTAGTGCTGCTGTCAGTGGAGAGCAATCCCGAATCTCTCACCCTCATGACCTCAGGGCCAGCTCTTCCATCTACCACAGATGGCGAGGGGCAGGGGAGAGGAGAGGTCATCTCTCCTTTGCCCACTCTACCGTATGATAGATGAAAGGTAGGGCCAGATGTCAAACATACATCCCAGCACAAGATCACCTGAGCATCCACCCATGGGGACAGCTCTACTATGTTATCCAGGCTAGATGCAGGGCCCACTCTCCCAAGTGCTGCAGCTAGTGGGGGCACGATCAGCTCTCCCATTCCTGTGACCCGGTACCAGCTTTTCTGGTCTTCACTATGTGGCAAGAGGCAAGGGCAGGAAGCAAGGTAGGTATCTCTCCCTAGGCTACACCACTGTATGACAGACCAGGGGGCTAGCTCTCCTGTAGGTGGAAGTTTTCCTGTGCCTGGCCTGGCCTTGAGGTCCACACACACTTATAAAATAATCATTCAGCGGCTTAATATTAATTATCAATTGTATGACCTATGGCAGGATTCTTGCTAGCTAGCTCTTATAACTTAACCCATTTCTATTAATCTATAAGTTGCCAGGTGGCCGTGGCTTTACCAGTCTGCTGGCATCCTGCTGCTCCTTGGGCAGCAGCTGGCATCTCTACCTCCTCTCCTTTCTTCTCTCCATATATGTGATTGGATTCCCCACCTGTCTCTAAGCTGTCTTGCCATAGGCCAATGCAGCTTTGTTTATCAACCAATCAGAGCAACACATATTCACAGCATACACCAGTATCCCTGGCAGCAAGAACAATTCTACTGTGCTACTATGGGAGGTATAGGGCTCACTTTCCAGAGTGGTGCAGTTGGTGAGGGGCAGGGCCCATTCTCCCCAGTGCTACAACCAGTGAGAGAAAGGACCAACTCTATGTAGCCCTATCCTCACTGCTTTTGATGGTAACAGGAGCCATGGACATCAATACAGAGTGCATATGTGCAAGGCTATTGACCCAGATGTGGCCTCCTGCCAGAGCTGTCATTGTCCTCCATAGTCCACCAGGCCTAGAAATACCCAGTGATTTGTGGATGAAATCCTTCTTACCCTAAGTCTAGAGACCTGGGGTGGGGCTATTCTTGTCCTCTGAAATCTGCCAGGCTTAGACAAGAACATGTTTTAAGAGAAGCAAAAGCACCAAAAACTACAATTACTTTATTAAATCAAGAAAATGAATCTGGAAATAATGACTGTTAGAGGATTCAAATTTTAATGTAAGTCAATAGGAATCCATTTTGCTTCACTATAATTCTATAGGGTTTATTTTTCATTATGTTTTACAAACTTATAAAGTGTATACAATAGATTTTGATCATACTCATCCCATGTCTCTGTCTTGTTCTTCTCAAACATCTAAAGACCTTCATCTTCCCATCTATTTTAATTCCTATGTGTGTGTATGTTTATGTGCATTTTTGTTCATGTGTATGTGTGTTTCTGTGCATTCATCAGTGATCATGTTCTATCAAGAAAACAGTAATTCATAGCATTCATATTCATTTTCTGGATCCTACAATCTTTCCAACCACTCTTTCATACTTTGCCCTGGACCTTGGAGGGGTGATATAGATGTACTGAGCACTCAACACTCACTTATTCTAAGCATGTCAACCAGTTATGCTTTTCCTGCATTCATTGTTGCCTATAAAAAGAAGTTTCTCTGAGTAAAGCTGAGTGCTGTACCAGTCTATGTGCATAAGCATGTATTTAGAAAGCAGTTTGACTACATATTTATTTACTAAAACAAGAATACCACTTTCCCCAAGGGCTAGTGAACTCCCTAGCCACAACCTTTTGATCAAAATTATAGTATGAGATATAAATTCCTTCCATTGGCAGAAATTACTATCAAATCAGATTTTAAAAAAGGGATGACTATGCGCAAAACACTCAATTGAATGTTGACCATTCACATACTTTGCTTGAATGGTCAGTATTGAAGCATGCAGGACCTAAAGCTGAGTGTGACTGTTTGTGACTTGTCTCTTTCAGTAGACTACATACAAGCCTTTTCCACTGTGAATGCTAGCCCATAAGAAACAAGTATCCCTTGGTTCACTTTGTTTTCTGTATCTATAGTAGAAATGTCTGGTGTCTTCAACAAAAGAGTCTTAAAATATTCTTCTGGTGAGCAAACAAAAGCAATAAAATCAGCCTGTATTGTTTGGAGAGCCTCTGGGCATATCTGGGTCCTTAACACTTATGGTGGTACCCTGTAGTTCTCACAGGAAGTTGCTTCTGAACTTAAGGTCATTGTTCAACCATGTAAAGTACTC
>LZPO01045277.1:16697-33021 GCA_001675575.1 Neotoma lepida | reverse complement strand
TCAGTAGTGCTGGGGTGATATTAACCCAGTACAGCTTGGTTTTGCTTTTGGTTTATATTATATGTTTGTTTTCCCTGAGTACTCAAACTGGGAGAACCAGCGTAGCTCTGAAAATGCAAAGCCTAAGTTGGCAGAAAAGGTCATTTGCCAGTATTATCTGTGAAATATTAAATTTTATCCCAAAGTGAGCACAGAAGATAAAAGTGGCCACATCTACGATTGCCTAGTTATCCAGAAGGATGGAACTTAAAGTTTTAATAAATTCTATTGCATAAACAGAAATCTGAGTACTGGGGAAAGCAGGTGAAATAGCTGCTAGCAGAATGTTGGTAACTGCAGAGCACCACACTGTAGGCTGCTGGCTCAGCTCACCAGGTAGCCAGACACAAAAAAGTCAGACACTTGCAAGAGCAGTAGAGAAAAGATTCTTGGCAAATAAGTCTCTGTGTGAAAAATAAAAGAGAATCTTCCAGAAAAGAGAAGACAGAATAAAGAAAATCATACAGGGGCAGGAAACCCTATCTGTAAAAAATATAAATAGCCCAAGCTCCCAGCAAGTGCCACATCATTCTTGGAGGGCAACTCAACTGAAAAACTGCAGACAANGCAATTGCTGTTCGATTTCTCCAGAGAAATCTCCAGGAAATCGGGTGTAGTCTTTGCTTCATCATCTCTTCCTGGTTCTTCTTCACTCTTTTACTTGAAAGCACCTTGTTAAATAGGACTCTGGCTTTTAGTCTTGAGTCTCAGGCTTTCTAGCCTTCACCTACCGACACTTAGGCAACTATTGCTTTTGGGTGTAGGAGGGCAGGGAAAGGGAATCCAAATGAGTAAAAGGGAAACTTAGTGTTATACTTTCCAAAATTCATTTCTTTGCAGATGAAAAGCTTTTGCTTTAAGAGTCATACACAGTCGAGAGTATTTTTTTTAATGCAAAAGCTTTATTTCAAACTTCAAGAAACACAGCTTGGCAAATTAAGATCAGAGTCTCACTACAAATCATCTAATAGGAAAGATGGAAGACATGTCCCATGCTAAGTCCTGATTCCACAGGAAGAATGAAAGACATGGCTGGTGTTGGGTAGGGCTGTTTCAGGAGTGGCAAGGCAGACAAGGATGAAAGGGGTATCTGACTCTCTGAGATGTGTCATCTACTGCTAGGCTTTACTACGTTCATCTTTGGAAGCAGGTTTTTACAAAGCCCTACTTTGCAATAGAATCTGAAAGAGTGAAGAATTCTACCCCTTTTCTTTCNGAATTCCAGAAGAACACTTGTATACAGAGTAGGAACATTGAAAGGTTGTTAAAGCCCATTTAGACAAAAAAAGGGTTGAAGTTCTTTTCCTGGTTGCTCATGGCTTATAGAATATGCTATTAATCCCAGAATTTCCTGTTGACATCAGTGAGTGGATATGGATATGGCAATGGCCTCACTCAGCTGAAATGAAAAGGTTGTCAGGATTACATTTGTTCTGAAAGGTCACATCTGCTGTGGGATGATCCTTTTATATAATGTGAATATGTGTTGCTCTCATTGGTTGAAAATAAAGCTGTTTGGCCAATGGCAAGGCAAGGTAAGTTTAGGCAGAATGATCAAACTGAGGACTCGGATGAAGGGGGGGAAGTCAAGGGAGACANGAGCCAGCCACCCAAGAAGCAAGATGCCAGATGACTGGTAAAGTCACAGTCATGTGGCAATATATAGATTAATAGAAATGGGTTAATTTAAATGTACTTGCTAGTTCGCAATAAGCCCGAGTTATCGGCCAAGCATTTATAACTAATATAAGTCTCTTCGTGGTAATTGGGAAGTGGCTGCNGGGTATTTGGGAACAGGTGACAGGATAGAAAATTATGCCTTCTCTTACACACATCACTTTTCTTCTCCTTCTCAGTTACCCCTGATCCATTTGTTAATGACCTACCTCTCCCATGTCAAAAGCCAGAAAGATATCATTTTCACTCCACCCCCATAATCACATGCCCTTCAGATCACAATTCTGCCTCCTGGTTCCACTTTTGAGAGTCTTTGTGATCACATTTGTGACATACAAATGATCTGTGACACTCTCCCAGTCCCTCCTAGCTATATAAGAGCCTTGAATCCCTCTCTATCCTAAATGCCCTTTCCATGAATGGAAGCCTAACCACCGCTTCTCAGAAGTCAGACACCTTCAAGAGGCATATTGTTTTGTTTGCTATTGAGGACGTCAATGCTTAAGTCTGCCACCCGGATAGGAAGTAATACTCATATCCCAATCGAAACAAGAAGTATCCAGAAGTGGTATTGATAGTAGATGTCTGCATCTGTAACACCATGTAAGCACTCCAGAAACTCTCNAGGAGAAGAGAATGGAGGAAGGAAAGAGAAAAATTTATGAAGTGTCTAAATTAACCAGACAAGAGTCTATGATTTAAACTGGAGGAGACAGATAACCTTCATGTAACAAGATTAAAATTTTTTTGCTGACATCGGGGGAACTGGAGAGAAGGCTTATTTCTAAGTTACTTGACTTTAGAAAATAACATGCATGCATATGAGAATAGTTGCATGCTTTCAATGCTATTGCATTTTCACATCTGGTTTTTTCTTTTATGTGATTTTTTCTGACCTATCTGTCTACACACAAGGTTATTACCCTTTTTACTTTTTCTATCTCTTCTTACTTTTGTTCTTCCAACTGTGTAACTCCTAATTCTCCTCTTTCTTTCTTCCCTCCTGTGTTTTTATATCTACTCTGTCCAGGAGAGATAAGTTCAAGTGAGGCCTTTCTTATTATAATTTTGTCCCCAAGACTTAGAGTGGGGCAAATGAGAAGTAATGATTTATTGACTAAAAGAATAAATAGATTACAACCTCTGCCATGCAGTAAAGACGGGATGCAGCCAAACCCAGGGGAATACTGCCTGTGTTTGAAAAATCTCAGAGAATAGCCAGGTTGCATTAAAAATAATGTTAATTATGTCTCCTTTTAATGATCCCAGTTTCTCCAGCTGTCAAATGAATTATCACCTTTTAAACATTCCCTTTTGGAAACTGCGTTAAATTACAGGCAGAAGATACAAAGGAGTCAGAGTAATTGGAATTAAATTTATTTGAGAGAGTTTTCCTTTTTACTGTTGTTTAAATGAGTTCAAATAAATTGAAATAGCAACCAACTTCCAAATGAATACAGGCAACCAAGGGAGATTACCTCACCCAAAGCCAAAGGCTGGAACTGAACTGATCCGTAAAGAATTATTCTCAGCAACAGCAGGCTGCAGTGCTCTTAAATCTCAGGGTTATGTGGGTTTTTTCCTTTTGAAAATAACCTGCTCTGGAAATAGTACATCCTTCTCTGAAGGACAGCAATAACTTCAAATTATAGGAGTATCCAAATTACGGGATGAACACGTCTGGGTGATTGCATTCCTGAAATTATCACTTAAAGTGAAAGGCATTTTCTGATTTCATGAAACATTTGTAAGAAAAACATCTTCAAAATAAGGCTTCAGAACTCAGAGAGCAGCAGGATGGTGCTTATAAGGGAAAGGAATAGTTCCCACATAAGACACACAGAGAGAAAAGAACAAGGAAAAGTCCTGTCTTTGAGATGTAGATCAAGGCTTGTTGATGCTAGGCCACAAGTGAGCAAGCATACAACACGGAGGAAGCAGTGGACATATACAAGAGGGTATGTGCAGCATTTTCTTTCTACTGACAGAGAGGGCACAATATTGCTCATACTACCTTCATGAATATTTCTTAAGGTTTTCTATTTCATAGTCCTATGGTCATCTTCAAAAAAAACTATTAAAATTTTTGCAACTTGTCTCCTTTGATGTAACTTGATGGTGGACCTAGGGTTTGAGTTTAAATATATATAACTAAGGCTATATACTTAAGCTATGCTAAATGCTCTGCTTTGTGAACCATTTCTGGTTCCTTTGTCTACTGTCATTTTCCTGTCTCTGTGTGAATTATGCATTAGCTCATGTAGAATGTGGCCAATGAAAACTAAAGTCAAAGTAAATCGTGATACCTGCAAACCAGGAGTCAGAAAGCTGATCAACACTGTAACTGTCATTGTAACTGCATTCTGCCTTCTTACATCCAGACAGCTGGACTTCAGGATGGTGGATTCTGGTCACTGTCTCTTTAAAGTTCTTATGGATGGCTCCAGAATAGATTACTGGATAGAAGGATGCTGCAGCACGAGGAGGTGAATTCAGAGAACCAACTAGATTAAGAAGATAGTTTCTAAGTTACTTCACTATTGTAAATTGTAACTATGTACACATAATTAGTAAAATGAATTTGTATCTGGAACCCTAGCTATTTGAGAATCTTAAGTGTAGATCAAATTTCTAAACAGTCTTATTAAATAAAAAACATTGGAGGCAGATATATGGGTGAAAACCTGAGAGAGATCAGAGGAATCGGAACAGCCACACACTAACCTCACCTCACCAACTTCGCAGCTTCCAAAAAGCGTGATTTCCTGTATCTCCATGCCTATATTCCTTTCTGTTCTGTTCTCTCATTGGNTCTCTCAGACCAACTATATCACTTCCTCTACCTGCCCAGCTCTGNCACTTTCTGTCTGTCTGTACAGACCTCCAGACCTCTATGGTTAACTAGTGTTCCAATTTAAGGCATGTGCCACCACGCCTGGCTCTGTTCCCAGTGTGGCCTTGAACTCACAGAGATCCAGACAGATCCTTGCCTTCCAAGTGATAGGATTAAGGGCGTATGCTAACATTGCCTGACTTCTATAGTGGCTGGCTTTTTCCTCTGATCCTCAGATAAATTTTATTGGGGGACACCGTATACTGGGAGACACAATACATCATCACATTTAAGCATGTAGTTTTTACTTTTCAGCCCAAGGAATTCTAAACACACACACACACACACACACACACACACACACACACACACACACACACTTTAGAAAGAAGTCAGAAGAAATAATGATTACTAGTCTTGTATAGACAACATCCAGGAAATAAATAATGTGATTTCCCAATGTAACAATAAAATGACTCCTAATGACATTCTGTATAGATCAGTACCTCACTCAGACATCATCAGGGAAGCTTCCTTGAACAAATAAGGAGACTCACAACCCAACGATATACAGAGTGAAAGACACTGGAACATTCAGCCCTAAATGGGATGTCTCCATCAAATTCCTCTCCTCACAGCTCAGAGAATCCAGTAGAAGACAAGGAGAAGAGAGTTTAAGAGCCATCAGGGATGGGGAACACCAAGAAAACAAGGCCATCTCAATCAACCTGATTGACCCACATGTGAAGGCAAAGGGACTGAGGCANCATGCACAGTGCCTGCACAAGTCTATAACAGATGTGGNCCTAAAGCTGAAAGAAGAAGTTGACACATGCCTCCGTCCCTAATTCAGAACCAATTTCCTATTGAGAACCACTTGCAAATGAAAACTGAGTTTCCTCCAAGGAAGTCTCACTGGGGAAACAAACTACTCTTAAGGTAAGCTGCATGCCCAGCAGTAGATGGCCCACAGAAAAATGAACTCAATGGCATCTTTGGAGGTTTCTTTGTCTCACAAGGTTATCAGGGTTTTTTCTTTTAATTTTTTAAAGTTTATTTAATGTTTTATTTTATTTTATTTAATTTTTTCTCCTCTATTTTTATCCTACAGGTCCTTTGCATATATATTATGGCTTCCAGTTTGGTGTTTTTATGGAATTCTTGAGTATGCAAACAAGTGAGTCTCTCGTTTTTGTGCTTTTTCTTAGGCTCTTTTCCTTCTTTTTGTTTATGTGTTTGTTGTTTGTTTGTTTTTCTTTAATTCTGCTGTGTTAACTTTAATTTTACCTTATTATATTTTATTATTATCCCATAGAAGTATTTTTGTTTTCTAATGAGAGAGAAAGGGAGTGGCTCAGGATAGGAGAGGGTGTGGGAAGGAACTGGGAGGAGTAGAGAGAAGGGAAATTATAATTAAGATATATTATGTGAGTAAAGATCTATTTTTAATAAGGAAACAAATTTAAAAAATGATTCAATTACAAAAATCTTTGTCCTTAACCAAAAGAGACTTCTTAACTGGAATGTCTTCTGACTAATATAGCAGAGGAAAAGCTTGCATGTCTTCATATCTGTAGATGAGATATAAAGACAAGGCATGTTACAGGCAGGAAGAGCATTCATTTCCTAATAGTTTAATACAGAAAATAAGACACAGGTCTTCATTTGTGTTCTGTTTCCATAACAAAATATTGAAAACCTGTTACTTTATGCAGCAAAGAAGTTTATTCAATTAAGAGTTTGTAGGTCCAAGAAAACGGTCCAGTAGCTACTCTGATAAAAGCTTTCCAGATGGTCACTGCACCATGGATGGCACCATCGCGGGAGTGTGTGTGAAAGGGAGAGCTGCTGTGCTACTGTTGTTTGCTTTTTGTTGCTGTGATAACTACTATGAGAAAAAGCAACCTGGGGAAGAAAGGTTTATTTAGCTTCTGTGTTGCAGCCTGTCATCTAGAGAAGCTAAAGCTGCAACTGCAAACAGAAATCTGCAGGTAGGAAGCTGAAGTAAGGACCACAGGGAAATGTTGCCTACTGACTTGCTCCCCATAGCTCATTAACTACTAACTTGATACACCTCAATAGCACCATTCCAGGAGTGTATTACCAATAGTAGCCTGGGCCCTCTGACATCAATTAGCACTAAGGAAAATGCTCCACAGACATGCCCACTGGCCAATATGATAGAGACATTTACTTAATTGAGATTCCTTCTTTTCAGATATGCCTAGCTTTGTGTCAACTTAACCGAAACCCACCAGCATACAAGACAAGACAAGATGCAAGGGAGAATAGGGGGCTGAAAGAAAACAATCTATCTTTATGAGAGCTCTTGAAGACAGACCTTCATCCTTCTGACAGTTCACACCCACTACTTAATCACGTTCCTCTGGGCTCCACTTTTACTTTAATACTGCTACAGTGGGACCAACCCGTCAGCAACTAAACACTGGAAGACACGGAGACCAAATGTACAAAGTAAAGAAAAGTAGATCCTATTTGAAAGGAAGGTAACTATATTGACACACAAGACATGGCTCTGTTTCCAAGGCTTCTGTTTTGGGGAAGGAGAAAAATGATTATCAGAAAGGAAATCAGTAGACAGATTAATATCCACACACAGCTTGTTTAGCTTTATTAAAGAGCAGTTTTAAAATCACGAATAGGCCAGAACTTTGACTTGATTAAGAAATACTCGCTCACTCAGAGAAAAACCTTCTTCTAGACAAAGAATGTATTTTTAACTTTAAAGAAAAATAATGATAGAACATTGTTTATGTTTCAGATTTTTTGGTGGTAGGATAACTCATATTTACCAGTATTGGTTTATTTTCCTCTTCCAGTCATACAGAAAATTCTAATTCTCAGCTGTTTTATAGCTGGGTAGATCACAAAGCCAATTTTGGCCAATAAATTATGATTATAAGTGACATGTACCTTTTGAAGAAAGATTTAGCCTAGTGCTAGCATAATGTTCTCTTTTTGTGCTAGAGAAAACCATGGTTTCTACAAGGGAACATGCAAAGTGGTAGTGCTTTTGTAACTAGATGAATGAGTGATTGCCAGAAATACGTACAGATTCTGTAATGAGAATAAATTAACTATTGCAGTCTTAAATCCCAGAAGTCTTGAGGTGCTCACTGGTGCTAGCTTACTTTGGTTAATATTGGGTACCAAGATGGTGGTTGTTACATAGTAGGTGTGCCCTCATAGAAGGGATGAAGGGTCTTCTTCAAGCATGCTCATGAGCATGCATTGTTCTGTTCAAGCTTTCTCTCTTCTCTCTTTTTCTTGCTCAGCTAGACCCACTCTCCTTCTCATACACATTCCTGCAATGACTACAAGACAGGCGCAGGTCAGTGAGCTCCATGTCCTTTGACTGCTACCTAGATACAGACTTGAGGCACATTGAGAGAGAGTAGTATACTAGAAAGTTCTGCAAACAATACCAAAATGTTATATAATGAACCAGGGCCAGAACACACCAAGATTTAAATGTCATCCTGACTACCTATTAGCCGAGTGGCCTTTCATAAAACTAAATGTCTTTGGGTTTTGATTTATTCCTCTGTAACACAGAAATAAACTTTCTATTCTTAAGATGTCTGAACATAGAAATANGGCAATTACTTAACAAATCTCTTTTTGCTGTAAAGAAACAATTTTTTTCAGGATGAAAAATTAATTTCATAAAACTGAACTGTGATTTAATTAAGAAATTGGAAATAAACACCACGTTCCTAGCTGTTTTCTATTCTACAGTTCTACCTTCTCATGTCACTGTAGATGTCATCCAATTGAAGATATAGACCACATTGCCCCCTTTACATGTCATCAGTGCCCAACTTGGTCTGTAAATATTCATTGAACAAATAACCAGGTATAAATAGGTGGCAATTGATATCGTTACTTCTCATAGCTCTGTTTAAAGGTTAATTTTATTTACCATCTTGTGTAACTTTTAACATATTGGGAACAAGGAACACTTATAGTGCTTTTTTTCTTCAACAATAAATAAATAAATACATGTGTTTAATGTAGGTCATGACAAACACCCCTTATATCTCAAGTCTTCTGCCAAAGAAACAAAGAAATGCATCCAGAATAATAGGACAGAGATCCTTCACACATGGTTCATGGTTTCATCCATCTTTGATGAGGTCAATGCCAAGTCATTATCATCTAACAGCTGTTCAGTGGCCTGTGAAAAATGAGTTGAGGCCTTATTTCCTTGCAGAGAAGACAATGTCACATATTAAATGGACAGCGACATTCACATTGCATTATCACGTTACTTGGTGTCATATAACAACTAGCATTAAGAAGAAAAGTTTTGATGTTTGATTTTGAGAAAAGAGACATTTTGGTTTTTGTCCATCACACTGGGGGCATCTTAGGATTGACAGAGTTGACATTGACATTATCTTTTTGCAGATGGGCTACCCACCACCCTCACATTTCCCCAGAGTACTCTTGAGTAGGATCAGCAGGAAATATTAGAGGGATAGAAGTGGGAGAAACAGATAGAAAATACAGGATAGCCTCGAGAGGGCCTGGATGCTAATCCAAAGGGGGCCCAAACTGTTTCTGCCCTAGGGTACACAAATGCCAAGGGGTGGAGCAAAAGACCTCCCCCCAGCACAGCCAAGTGCAGACCATCTCAGATACCTACATTCATGCCCGTGGTCCAATCATCCTCTGTGCAGACCTGCTGGGTAAAGCCACTAAGAAACCTGAAAATGGGCTCCCACATATTTTAAGCTTAAGAAGAGATCCTNTTGATAATTATTTAAAATTATATTTAGTATGTAAATAATAAGTTTTAAATAAGATTTCAGTCTGAGGAGATGTCACAGTGGATAACGTTCTTGTTACACAAGCTTACCAACTGGAATTCAGATCTCCAAAAGCCACACAGATGTTGGATGGGTGTGGTTTCCCTCATATAATCCCAGTACTCTCAGAAGGGTGTGACCTTTAGAGGAAGCTGGACAGCTACATGAGCCATTTTGACATACTCTGGGTTCAATTGAGGAACCCTGTCTCAATAGAAAAAGAGGAGAGTGATGAAAGAACACTCCTGATGTCAAAATAAGACTTATACATCCATGCACAAACATGTACATGTGTACCTGCACATACACATGTGCATACACATATGTGAATATACACACACATGAATGCACACCATATAGACACATTCACACTCATTCCACTACCTCTAATACAACGATAGAAGATCACAACAACTGCAGCTAATTGACACAGTTCAGTCCAATTAACCATGTTTGTTTATATTCAAAATCCTGTGTGGCCAGGCCCCACAGACTTTGTGCTGGGCTGCATGCTTTGCTTTAGTCCGTGGTCATACAGTAAACACTAGTGTGACCAAACAGAGACTCTGTTATTCTTTGCACACTGGGTTTTGTAGTTTTGGAAACCAATCACTACATAAAGAAGTTCAACTATCTTGGAGAAATCTCATGGAAGCTTTTCAGCTAATCACTTCAGATATAATGGTGAGGACAACCAGAAGCAGCCATAGAGTTTGAGTTGAAAAGAGAGACCCAGTCTCAAAAAATAATAAAAAATAAATATAAAACAAGACAAACAAATTGGAATCTGAGCCTCTAGAACAGTGGTTCTCAACCTGTGGGTTGTGACCTCTTTGGGGGTAGAACAACCCTTTTACAGGGTCACCCAAGACCATCAAAAAACACAGATATTTACATTAAGATTCATAGC
Organism: Neotoma lepida; assembly: GCA_001675575.1. Classification (NCBI taxonomy): domain Eukaryota; kingdom Metazoa; phylum Chordata; class Mammalia; order Rodentia; family Cricetidae; genus Neotoma; species Neotoma lepida. The sequence continues at coordinate 22,730 of LZPO01045277.1, read as the reverse complement.
AGTAGAAAAATTACAATTATGAAGTAGCAATGAAAATAATTTTATGGTTGGAGGTCACCACAACATAAGGAACTGCATTAAAGGGTCACAACATTAGGAAGGTTGAAAACTACTGCTCTAGAGGCTGGTAAGGCTCTATCGAAAATCAAGAAAAAGTCCAGTACTTCAGGACATTCAGTTCCAGAGGGAACCTTAGCTTGAGAAGTTATCATATTCTCTTATGAGGCATGTGTTTCCTACTGATTTTTATGTTGGCCCATAATCTGAATTTCAGATGTATTTCAAGATTGTTACCGAGAAAAGAAATGTGTATTTCATTAATCTCAATTGTAGAATGGCATGCTCCCTTTTATAAAAATCCATTTGAATATGTCCTCAAAATCTAGAGATCCAAGCAGCCTTGGTGGTAAATAGCACCACTCCTTCAGTCATGCTACATTAGTTACTTTTCTGTTGTGATAAACCATCATAACCTAAAGCAACCTAAGTGTGTATTTTGGCATATTCCAGCGGGATAGAGTTCTCATAGAGGGGGTGGCATAGCATGGCGGCAAGAGAAGGAACCTGGTGTATTTTATATACACACAGGAAGAGGGGGGACAGGAAGTGGATGAAACTATAAATCCTCAAATCTCACCACCAGTGATGTACTTCCTCCATCAAGGCTCTTCCTCCTAAGGTTCCCTGACCTCACAAACAATCTCAGCAAGTGTTCAAATACATGGGACTATGGGGGACATTTCTCATTCAAATCACTAAACAAATCATCTTCACATCATACTTTGGATCTATCTCCAAACTTTATGAAAGTTGAATTAGAAACAGAAATACTGGAGGAAACATGGATATGAAATAATGTCATGGTTATTTTATTATTTACAATGGCAGTCAGCAGAAAATACTTGCTATTAGAAAAGCTTTTGACTATGTGCTTATGATATTTCAGATTTCATTGGAACCTATATTTTAAGAGAATTACCTCAAATGACAATGGAAAATGTCTGTTGTTAGTTTCCTGTGCTTATGGTCCTGTTATTATTTTAGTTTTAAAAATTGCATTATCTCTTGCTATTTGAGCAAGAGGTCCTGGACACTAGATTGTATTTCATAAATGGTTAGCAAAGTGCAAGATGAGGGAGAAGTCATACACAACATCTATTTTTTTTCCAAAGTTTTGCTGTAGTATAGTCACACCTGGTACTTTATATAATGTCTGTGGCTGCTTTTCTGTTATCAGTGCACATTTTAGAAGTCGCAGAGAAGACACTATGGTTTGTAAAACCTCAAACATTTATTGTTTGTTTTACCTTCATTAAAGTAAGTCTGCTAACTCCTACACCAGATTCTTCCTTTGACTAATGTGACGAAAGAAGAGATCAATTATATGAAGCCAAAATCAAAAGAGCAATAAAAGTAAGAAATCCCATAAATTTGGATATGTTGTGCATTTATTTTCATTGAAATTTAGGAAGTCTTTAACTTTTTTCTTATTTCTTTTTTGACCCAACTCAGTTGAGAGTTGTTCCGTCTCCATGANTTTNTAGAATTTCTGTTGTTGAAATCTGAAATCCAGCCCTTTTTGTTGTTATTGTTCACATTTATTTTTTCTTTTTCCAAGGCAGGGTTTCTCTGTGTAACAGCCCTGGATGTCCTGGAACTCACTCTGTAGACCAGGCTGGCCTCAAACTCACAGAGATCCACTGACTCTGCCTCCTGAGTGCTGGGATTAAAGGAGTGCACCACCACCATCTGGCTTGAAATACAGCTTTAATCCACAGTGGTCTGATGGGGTACAGTGGATTCTTTCAGTTTTTTGTATGTGTTGAGATTTGCTTTGTGGCCGAGTATATGGTCAATTTTAGAGAAGGTTCCATGCAGTGCTGAAGAGAAGGTATATTCTTTTGTGTTTGGGTGAAATGTTCTGTAGATATCNGTTAGGTCCACTTGAGTCATAACATCTGTTAGTTCTGTTACTTCTGTTTAATTTCTCTCTGAATGTTGTGCCCATTGGTGAGAGTGGGGTGTTAAAGTCTCCTGCTATTATTGTGTGGGGTTCTATGTGTGATATAAACTTTAATAATGTTTCTTTTGCAAATGTGGGTGCCCTTACATTTGGGGCATAGATGTTCAGAATTGAGACATCATCCTTGTGGATTTTTCCTTTAATGATTATAAATGCCCTTCTCCATCTCTCTTGATTAATTTTTATTGAAAGTCTATTTTGTTAGATATTAGGATAGCTAGCCCAGCTTGCTTCTTAGGTCCATTTGATTGGAAAATCTTTTTCCAACACTTTACTCTGAGGTAATGTCTATCTTTGGTGTTTGGGTGTGTTTCTTGTATAGTAAAAATAGCCATCTTACCAAAAGCAATCTACAGATTCAATGTTGGAAGCAAAATATCTCTGGGTCCAGCTGTGTGCGCTCCCACTCCTCCTGTATGCTGAGTTCCGTGATGCTATTCAGGTTGTTCNGTTTGAGTGCTGAGAGGATGAATGCTTTGCAGCTGTGGCTTTCTGGAACATGCTGACCTTTCCTTGACCCCAGGTGCTGAGGCACGTGGCAGGGCCATTCTCAGAGGGTATATAAGGCAGAAGGGAATGATGAAAGACGTTCGGCTCATTCGGCTGCTTCTAGTCCCAGTTCCAGTAAGAGATGTTCGGTGCATAAAGGTCCTGGCTGCTTGCAATCTGACAGTGTGTGCTGCGTTCAATCCCGACTCCCTCCGCCAGATCCAGATTACAGCCGTGCGGGTCNCGGCAATTCAATATAATCCCCATTAAAATCCCAAAACAATTCTTTACAGACTTTGAAAGAATGACACTCAAATTCATATGGAAAAATAAAAAACCCAGGACAGCTAAAACAATCCTGTATAATAAAAGAATTTCCAGAGGTATCTCCATCTCGGATTTCAAGCTCTACTACAGAGCTATAATAATGAAAATTGGATGGTACTGGCATTAAAAAGACAGGTGAATCAATGAAACCTAATCAAAGACCCAAACATAAATCCACACATCTATGGACACCTGATTTTTGACAAAGAAGCCAAAAATATACAATGGAAAAAAGAAAGAATTATCAAAAAATGGTGCTGGTCTCACTGGATGTNCGTATGTAGAAGAACACAAATAGATCCCTATCTATCACCTTGCACAAAACTCAAGTCCAAGTGTGAATCAAAGACCTCAACATAAATGTAGATATACTGAAGCTGATAGAAGAGAAAGTGGGAAATCATCTCAGTTGCATTGGNACAGGAGACAACTTCCTGAGAACAACAATAACACAGGCACTAAGACAATCAATAAATGGGACTTCATGAAATTGAAAGTTTCTGTAAGGCAAAGGACACTGTCTATTGGACAAAATGGCAGCCTACAGAATGGGAAAAGATCTTCACCAACCCCACACCCAACAGAGGGCTGATTTCCAAAATATATAAAGAACTTAAGAACTAGATATCAACAAGCCAAATAATCCAATTTAAAAAATGGAGTACATATCTAAACAGAGAATTCTCAACAGAAGTATATCTCAAATGGCCAAGAAACACTTAAGGAAATATTCAACATCCTTAGCCATCAGGGAAATGCAAATCAAAATGACTCTGAGATTCCATTTTATAACTGTCAGAATGGCTGAGATAAGAAATAGCAGTGACAGCTCATGCTAGATAGGATGTGGAGCAAGGGGAACACTCCATTTCTTGGTCTTCTTGTGGGACTCCTAACAGTGGGAGCAGGGGCTGTTGCTGACTCTTTTACTGGCTTTTGGGACCCTATCCCTCATACTGGGTTGCCTTGTGCAGCCTTAATATAAGGAGAGGTCCTTAGTCTTACTGTAACTTAATATGTCTGATGCTAATATTATGATACTAATATTGTAATACCAAGAGTCAGAAATAAGCAAACAGATGTACTGTGCGTGTGTGCATGCATGCATGTGTGTGTGTGTGTGTGTGTGTGTGTGTGTGTGTGTGTGTGTGTGTGTGTGTGTGTGCTATGTGTTCTGGTGGGAGTGCAAACTTGTACAGCCACTTTGTGTGGTAGTTTCTCAGAAAACTTGGAATCAATCTATCACAAGACCCAGCTATATCACTGTTGGGCATATAGCCAAAGGATACTCAATCATACCACAAGTACACTTGCTCAACTATGTTCATAGCAGCTTTATCTGTAATAGCCAGAAGCTGGAAACAACCTAGATGCCCCTCTACCAAGGAATAGATAAAGAAAATGTGGTACATTTACACAATAGAGTATTACTCAGCTGTTAAAAACAAGGACACCAGGAAATTTGGAGGAAATGGAGAGAAAGTGTGACAAAAGAAGGAAATAAAGCAGGAAATGAGATAATTCAAACCACAAAATTGAGAACAAGTGCCTGCCTGCAAGATGAGCACTTGTCTGCCTGTCTACATCATACTAACTCTTACATTTGGAGAAAGAGCCATTTGCTCACCACTTGCTTTAAATGTATGTGCTTTGGTGAAGAAATGCTCACTACTCATTTTGCAAAAAAGTCAAAGTTCCCCATGAAGTACATCAAAACACTGAAAATGACTCTAGTTTATGGATGTAGAACTGTGTATTCCATCAAAAATCACAGCACAGAAGATGAGCCTGAAGAACCCAGAGCTCCGTACAGGACAGAGCTCCATCTCCAACCGTGCTTACTACAAACAGTAAAGATTATTTCATATTAAAAACATGTTGTAACTAGGAAGTTACATATTGATTCCACTTCTGATCTCTTAGTAAATTGTCTTTTCTGCTCCATAAAACTACTTATGCTACCTGCTGCCTAGCCTATCACAACAACTGTTCGGCTCTCTACTTTTCTNAGTTTGACTCTTTGAGAGTCAAGGAAAACATTCATATGTGTTAGTTATTTAACAGAAAGCTACATGATAGTAAGTACTGGTAAAAGTGGGAAGAAAAAGAATCATTTGTATGCCATTAATGGGAATATGAATTGATAGAATAATTACAGATAACAATGGATTGATTCTCAAAGAATTAAAAGCAGAGCTATGTTATGACCCACAAGTTGCATACCTGTTCAAAAATGAAATCATTATCTTATAGAGACATCTACACTGTGTGATTATTACATCACTGTTCACAACAGCTGACATGTGGAAATAGAGAAAATATCAATTGATACAGGAAAAGGTACAGAAAATGTGGGAGTGTGTGTGTGTGTGTGTGTGTGTGTGTGTGTGTGTGTGTGATAGTTATCCACAACATGAGGAAATCCTGTCATTTGTAACCACTAGGATGGATCCAATGGTCATTATATTAAGTGAAATAAGATGTAAGAGAGATACATAAAAAGATAAATACTCGTAGTTTTGACTGAGAGCCTGGCCTTTACTGGCTAAGCCACCTCTCCAGGATGTAAGAAGAGATGAGGGAGGCTAAACCGTAATCAGAATGTATCTTATAAGAATTATTTTCAAGAAAATATTGAATATTTTATGATTTCACTGACATTTTCAGGTCTTGGGGTTTGAATCAAATAAAGCAAGAATTTGAACAGACTTGCACCACTTATGAGCCACAGACTGGAGCATTTAATCTCACTGACTTTGCTTTGTTCCTTCTGAAACAGTGAGAACCGTACCCATGTAGTTTACTTAAGCACACTAGATCTTAGCCTCTATGCTTGGCAGTGCATGTGAGTGTTTCTTACTTGATAAAAATACTCTCTCTTCGCCCTATTCATTATTTACGCACACCTAAATCCCCCTTTGGGGAATCTTTCCTACTTCTTGTGCTAACTCAAGCACCTCTTCTTTCCTCTTATGACACTGTATCTTTCCTCATGCACAGCAGCATTTATTTATTTTTTCCTACTCTTTCATTTATTCACTCAGCATAGACACGAACATATATACANACATACATATATGTAACTACATCAATTCTTTATGTTGATTGCTAACAATAATTGACTAAATGAAATAGAATAATAGCTGGCAAACTTGCTATTGCAAGCTAATAATAGAAGGAAACTTTGCAGATAC
>LZPO01045275.1:13935-30515 GCA_001675575.1 Neotoma lepida | reverse complement strand
AGACCCTTCCATCCCTTGCCTGACACTATTTGTCTTTATAAAACAAACACTTGTCCTAGACATGAAATTGTTTTTCTATAAGCCTTTCTGGTGCTAGCATGTAGATGTTTGTATTAGTGTGAGTCTTACCTAGTAAGTTTGTTTACAGTGAAAGACTAAACAATGAATACGATTATTATTATTATTATTATTATTATTATTATTATTAATGAATAATGAATAATTCACAGATCTTACCTATCAGCACCCAGAAACAGTTGGCTTTGTAGTTTTGTAGAATTGTTTATTAAACACACAGCTATGGCATCAGCTGCAAGACAATATGATTGTGTATATGGCACAATAACTAAACATGCCACCAACATGCTTTGTTGCTTTTCCTACAGTTTGTATACATTTTCAGGAGCAATGGCACAGAATGGGGTAGAATCACTTCTAATAGTGACTTTGTATTGTTGATGAAATTTTGGAACCCAGTAGTGATCATCAGTAAACAAATTCAAGATTCTAATGAAATCAGAGTCTCAATTTTAAGGCTTCTGACACAGCAGGGTGAAAGGGAGAGTACCACTGTGAGTTATATACATTCAACTTTACTATCCAGAGTAAGTGGTTCTGCTATCACTGAGTGAATTGACAATATGTGAAGATAAGAAACAATATGAACTAAACACAGATAATCACCAAGAACAGTTTTTAATATTACATGCAAGCACAAACAGCTTAGAATCATAATGTCACCTCAAATAGCCATGAGACTCCTGATCTGATGTTCCCAGGAATAAAATCTCAGGCTGCTTTTATTGAGAAATGAGCCAGGTTATCTTATATACCAGCTGAAGACTGGGAGCTGGCAACTAACAAAGACGGTGTGTCCTAGATGTCACCAGCTGCTTTGGATTTTGTTACTGAACTGAGCATGTAACTGAATTCAGGAGATGCTTCAAACCAGCANGGGGGGCAGCACATGTAGTGGTATGGGGAGCTCTGGCAATGGCCGCCTAGCTCACTAACTCTTCATCTTAGCTTCTCTGTGCATCAGCTTTGCTCAAACCCTTTAAAAGAGGGATAGAAAAGACTCCAACCTTGGAAACTTGCTACACATACTACATGACATATTATAGAAAGGGCATAGAATTAAGTCATCGTGAAATGTTATTTTAATTAATAAAAGCTAACACCAATTTTTATCGTTATGATTCATCTTCCTTGTATTTTCATATGCTGATGAAACTACTTATGTAGTTCAATAAGCTGACTTTTCTCTTCCCTTTAACCAAAACAGGACTTGGTGGTGTCATGTAACTTAGGCAAGATTGTTGACTATAGTTGGTTGTGAGCAAAGGTATGCAAATATTCTGGNTTTGAAATCACACTTAGTCAAAGGTTATAAATTGGGTTAAATCACCTCAGTGTAGGGAGCAGGAATCAGCAGTAATGCACTGATGGCCAAACTTTAGAACTGTTTATTTTATGTAATGAAACAATTTTGGAATTATAATTTTAAATCAAGTGTGCCTATTGATTTCTAGTGATCAAATATTGTATGTTAGTGGACAATTCCCTTTTGGTTTTAACCATATTATTCCACTCTAGTTTCATTTTGGATTTTTCCTTTCTGAGTATCTTGGTGGGGCATGGAAACTTACATCGTCTTAGAGTCTCTTACTTCATCATCAGAAAGGATAGCATCCTGACATTGTTGGGTTGGCTATTCTGACCCCGAACATTAACTCATGTGATGTAATGAAAACATTTATAAGCTTACACTCAGAGCAGCTAACTTTTCCTCACTAGGTTTTCCCCATCACTACCACAGGTTGACAGGCAAGAATAAATTNATCAGACTCTCATAACTAAGCATATTCAAAATTCCATGGGTCAGAGGGTGAGTTAAAGAAGTGGTGTGAGGAATGAGAACCTGATAAGAGGGGAATAAAGGATATTAGAGGAACAGAAAAGAGAGCTGCATTTTCTCTCAGTAAAGGCAATAAAACAAATAAACCTGCAGTACCTGGTAGCACATTTCTTTAATCTCTTTAACTCTAGCAGGAGGCCAATCTTTGTGAGTTCAAGGCAAGCCTAGCTCGGGAATGAGTTCTTGGCCAGCCAGCCAGGACTATGCAGTGAGATCTTGTCTCAAAAGAACAACAAATCCTGTTGTTTCTTCACAATAGGTAGCAAATAGCTGACATCTAAGGAAAGAAGAAATGAAAAGATTAGAGTTTTGGAAGAACATTTAAAAGACTACTAGGAACAAAGGATGCCAGGAGGAGAGATGAGAGTTTCAAGTTCAGATTACACTATACCTACCTGAAAAGATGTAAGAGATGGGTCCATCAGGGATTTGGGTGTGGGTGAAAACTCCTCTTCCATAGAGACCTGCTCTCCACGCATATACTTCCTGGGTAAGAGGACATCAGAGGAATAAATACAAGAAGAGATAAAGCAGACTTTGTTGAATCTTGTGCAGCATGTGAACGTTTCTTATTTAATGGCTTATCAGAGTCTAGCTCATGACAAGCAGTATATCTGATCTACAGAACAGCAGCTTAGTTGCTAGGTGTGTGAGGGTTGAGGCTGTCTCATGGGCTTTTGTCTTAAGTTTTGCATTCCCTAATACACTAAGGGAATAGAAAACCAGGTCTACTGTCAACACCACAGAGGTGAATCTCATANTAAGTGAAATAACAGTGAAGGAAATGTTGTATATAGCAAAATAGTAATTCTGTTTTTTAGATGAACCATAGAATTTCACAAATCCTAATTAAGCAAAATGTTTGATGAGCTTTGCAGTGGTTCTCCAGCCTGACTGATACATGCTTCAGAGAGCCACTGAGATAATGATCTCAGAATGAAAGGGATGGACATATTCTAATGTAGTTAATAGCTTACCTCATTTGTATGTGCTTTGAGGAAACTCCCTAAACCTACCATTTTCNGATAGTCTCCTGCCTAATTTCTTCATAGTCTGGCAGTGGAGTATAAAGACAGGCAATGGATGCCATGCCAGACATTACTAATCTAGATCAGAATTCCACATACCATCACTGCGTCTCAACCTCATAGAACACTATGACGCTAACCAGTGTCTTACTTACTTTTCTATTGCCGTGAAAAATACAATGACCAAGGCAACTCATAAAAGAAAGCATTTAATGTCAGCGTCCATGATGGCAGATGGCAGAGTAACAAAAAAGTTGAGAACTGAAATCTTGATCCACCTCCACAAGGCGGAGATAGGCACACAGGAGTCTTTTGAAACCTCAAAGCCCACCCCAAGTCCCACACCTACTCCAACAAATAATCCACTCCACCTCTTAATCTTTCCTAAAGAGTTCTACCAACTGGGGTTTAAGTATTCAAGCATATGAGCCTATGGGGGCCATTCTCATTCAAAATGCCACAACATATATGACCAGAAATATCATCTGCAGTATAAGAGAGCAGTAAACTGATAAAATGCTTCAAAAATTTTTGTTTTCTTCCAAAGTTTCCCTAGTTCAGTTACCAATCCTTAGGTGCTACTAATAATTTACACACACACACACACACACACACACACACACACACACACACACATACACACACACTATTAGATGATTTTGATAGTCTGAGCTTGTTTGTTATAAGACACAGGCTCCTCTTTTCTGATTGACAACACCCTCCAAGCCACTCTATAACACTTCTCTATTGTCCTTACCTGACACCGAGTGAGGTGGTAATTTTCCTCCTAGNCCCTAAATTCATTCTTTCAAACTCTGACCTTTGGAAAANAGCTTTTACTTTTCTTAAGAAAATGTATTTATATGCATAATACAGTATATAAATCTCACATTTTAGTTTCTTACATTTTAATCTGAAAGAAAATCCTTGCTTCTTTCCTGTTGTAATAAAAAAATACAATTTTGATGAATGATCTATTTTTCCTAAATTGACTTTCATAAAANTATTTTACTGATATTTATACTCTTTCATCTTTCAGGTGTACACACTATTAGTTTGAGTTTGGGTTTTAGTAGAACATGGGTCAAATCCCTGGGCAATAAATGATAAGCAAATGCATTTGAGCAACTTATTTACTGTCTCTGAAACTTTATGTTCCTGTGAGGTAGGCAAATTCTCTAGCATCTCTCAAGAATATTGTGAGTATTAATTTGTTAATCCATTTTAGGTCCTACTTACAGTTTTTTTTCAAATGGTAAATGCTAAATAAATACTAGTTACTATTATTATTTAGCAGTCCAATAAAGAACTTGAAATGTGTTTATAGTCAAATAAATACTTAAGGTCATCTAAGAAACATCTAAGAACATATATATATATATATATATATATATATATTTATATATGTATATATAAATCAAATAAATATTAGTTACTATTATTATATAGTCCATTAGAAAGCTTGAAATGTGTTTAAAGTCAAATAAATTCTTAAGGAAGAAAATGTATGTACCTAGGAAAAGTGTGTTATATATATGTATAAAACATATACATATATGTATAGATATATATAGTGACTACTGAACAAATATAAGCAGTAAATTTGAAAAGTGTAAGCCATTAAAACCGTCATATATTGAGAGTATTGTAATATGATAAATGTTAAGTTATATATAAACACGTATTGTTTTTATAAAAATGTAAAACACACACATATATATACATATGTATGTACACATGTTCACATGCTTGTTCAAGTTATATGTGTTTTTATAAATATAATACATATAACATACTTACACTATATATATATACACGTGTACACATCTTCACATATAACTTGGACAAGCAACATTCATCTTATCACAATACTCTCAATAATGATGATTTTATGGTTCACACTTTTCACATTCTTAATGTTTATNTTTAAAAAAACAAATACGCTAATACGGTCATCTGATTCCTCACTGAAAGAGTGAGGTGTTGCCATTCTTGTATAAATGTGAGACTGTACGGAATTGAACTCATTTTCTATGATTTGAGGAAAGATTCCATTTGCATGTTAAAGATAGTTTTAGTGTTTGGGGAGTAGGTATACTTTCTTTGTTGTAGAAAGGTAGTTTCAAAGAGTCTTTGGCTAATTTTGTTTTAAATAGNCTCACTATAACTTTCATTTTCCCCCTCACTTTCTTTTCCTTATCCCCCATAAGCACTAAACCACATAAAGATAACTAAATAAAATGACGAGACATCAGAGAGANTTTTTTTAAATCTACTGAGCAGAAATATGTCTTGATTGAACAGGAGATTTTCAATTTGTTAACTAATTTCTATTTATGACTGTTGCCTGAAATATGTGCAATCTCTGTTTTATATCACTAAGAAAGGAATGAGTGGACATCCTATATCCGTTATGAGTTAGTGTTTTCATGGGAACCTAGACTTATGCCTGAATTTTCCATGAGTGTTTCTTCTGCTAAGAAACATAAGCGTTAAGATAAGCTTATGCTTATCTCAAGCTCTATAGTGACCTAGAAGATAATGACATTGCCTAGCATTTATTGCGCATTCCCCTCTCNCACAAGACACTGTACTTAGAATTTAAAGTACATTTCCTAATTTTGCAATCCATATACCTCTGAAAGAAGAGAAATCAACGTTTAGAGATTAATGGACAGTTTATCCAGGCCCACCTCAGCTATCATCATGCCACAGGGCACTGCTCAGTGTTCATTTTCTAGGATTGCTGNGGAAGGATGTTGGGGAAGACTAGAGGACTCTCGACTCTTCTGCCTCCTTTTCCTTGAAGTGTAAACTCTAAAATGCAGTTCTATTTTAAGAAAACACACACACAAGCACGCACACGCGCGCGCACACACACATACACACACATACACACAAATTAAGCTTCAGCTGATCATTGTGTCATGACTCAGCGATCTGTTACTAGATTCCATAGAACAGGTGAATCCTTCTGCGGCTGTTCTATATAGTGGAATATTCCTGAAATCTATATTTAAATGAGTGTTGTTAACAGTAGGCAATAATTTACTAATTGAAAGTCTGTCAATCACTTGCTGCATGCCTTCCTGATGTGGATTCATCTTGCTGAAAAATTCACAGGTAATTTTAAAGGGCTTGTCTCCCTTTAGTTCTCCAAAGCTTAAAAATCTTGATTTCTTTTAAAAACTTTTATCTGACACAAAATTAATTATGAAAGCTCTATGTTGATTTCAATGTTGTTTCACTCAGTCAATTGCTTTTATTGCCATTGAATCACAAATATTCATGTTATGGAAAAACTTCAGTACAANTCAGAAAATTCAAGATGATAAATTTAGGTGCAGATATAAATTGAACGGTTTTGTCTTTTAATCATGTCACCAGGCTTCTGTTCAGGGGTGTAATCTGCTTAAACTGTGTGAGTCCTTCCTCCCACGGAACAAAACGAAAGCAGGGTTTATGGCATTTGTTTGCTGTTTCACCAGCAATTTTGTTTGATAGATGCTCAGGGCTCACAGGGGTGGGGAAGGGCTGCCTGCCAGCCAGACTGAGAATGTTTCAGCAAAATTTCAATATTGTCCCTTTCCTTCATGACTACATGACAGCAAGTACAGGGATTTGCTGTGAATTCATCATATTCTCGCAGAAATAGGACGTACATAATAAAATATAATCCAATGTACAACCTTGGCTGGTTGATTTAATAGTCAGGAATAGATTTACATGTGTAGGGCTTGCCAGCACAAGCATGAATGTGTGGCAGTAGCTGCCTCTTTTGGAGCCAGCCAATCACAGTAGAAGGAATGGCTTCTTGGTGGATAATACTTCTGGAAGAGTAGCCATAGAGTTAGAGTCTGCCCCACCCCACCGGGTAGAACCATTTCTTGATCTCCCCATTGCTTCTCACAGTCCAGTCTAAATAAGCTGGTAATGGATCACACACACTTAATGAACCTGCTTGGTTCCACAGTCTCAGCAGCCTATGAGAGTATTGTCTCAGAATCAGTCAAGAGAAGCTTAGACAGAATAATGTAGGTTGGGACTTCAGGGCAGACCTGAAGTGAGCTTGGAAAACATGCCTAAATCAGTGTCTAGAACATGTGGAGTGTCTGTGGGTCATAAAACAAAACAAAACAAACAACAAACAAACAGAAAAAGCAAAAACCAAGCATTACTCTTACCATTTATCCTTGTCTACAATATCCACTTCCTTCTCACTCCCTAAAGTTATTCTTATCTTCTCAATTGTCTAATATCCAGCTTAATTTTCCTTTTGTTTTCATTTTTGTGTCCTTTTAACCCACCACATGGGAGTATTAAAAGATTTTGAATATTGTTATGCTGATGATATATTTTTGTTTCATTTGGTGATGGCAAAGAAAAAACAGCCCCAAGAGCCTCTGTCTCACTGAACATTGCATGATCAAAAAATTAAAAGTGTTTTTTTCCCCAATTAACACATTTGAGAACTTCTGTTTTGATCTTCCTACCTCAAATCACCTTGTTACATGAGCTACTGAAAGCTTAAGGCTTTGAAAACTGGACAAATAGTCGCAGTGTCTAAACTGTGAATATGCCATGTTGAATAATGTCAGCCAAAATGAATGCATAGATGANAGCATGTAAACATAATATTGTCTGCAGAGATGCTCTGTCCACTTGTTGAGCATCCTGAGAAAGCCTGAGGCTAGGTTTTTCATGCACTAGTGCTTCACACATTTCCCTACTGACAACATGCCTGATTCCACCCATTTCAATTTGTTCTGGAGAAACTCTTGTTTGTGGGTTATGCTTTGAAAAGAAAGCAGATATGCTCTGGGAATAGACATTTCAATAGTCTGGGCAAAGAGTAATGGGCAGAAGTATTCTCCTAATAAGCCAGACAGTGCCTCCAACTGGCACTTTTACAACCATTTTGTTGGTCTAAGTGACAGATTTGCCATTAACTAGTTTGGAAAAAGACAATTCATCATTCTGAGGGCTCAGTTCTCTCATCTGTGAAAGACAGTGATCAGACTAAGTCATCATTTACACTCCTCCTGGCTCCAACATTCTGACTCTGAGGGTGAATTGGTGTACATGTCAATGACACAAACTCTCCTGCCCCCTACCCCGCTCTAGGTAGTAGGTACCCTAAATGTGACTAGACAAACCCTGGCTGTAAATATTGTTAGAATTAATTCAACAGTATTGTTGTCATAATTGCTTATTTTTATTATTTTTAAAATATTAATTTAAATTTCTATTAAAATACATAGTATTATGGTATGACACTTCAAACAAATTTGCCAATTCTCTCACCCCNTCCTTCTTCTCTTTNCCCCTTCTTTAGGGTAGGAACTTCCTTCTAGGTTAGAACCTTATATCCAGGGAAGCTCATTCAGACACAGGATGTTACAGGGAGGTGATGCAACAGGGNGTTCTCAGGTGAGGTGAATCACTCCATCCTGCAAGGAAACTTCTACAGCTCAGAAATAAATACTATGAAGGCTCCAGGGAGCTTTGAAACTAACTAAATACACTAGGCCCAGCCCTCCTCAGGCATACATAAGTTGTGAGGACCCTTGACAGAGACTTTCAGGCAAGTTAGACTTTTGAAGCTGACAGAGATCAGATAAGCTGCCTAGTAGAGGTTTAGACCAGTTGAGATGATGGAAGCAAGAGATTAGTCTAAGAGGAGCAGACTAGACAGCTGCCTGGAAAAGGCTAAAGTCAAAAAGAGAAGTAATAATCTTTCTCTGTGAAAGGAAATTCCCACAAAACAAAACAAAACAAACAAAAAAAGCCTCACCTTGGTTCAAGACTCTGTAAGGTTCATTGTCTGATTATCTAACCTCTATTATTGTAGAGTTGTACTATTGCAGGTCTAAACTCCAATTATAATTTGTCTTGGGCTATCTTTATTCCCCATAATAATATCTTTCCTTCCATGTCTCTGTGTCTGACCAGCATCCTTGGGTTTCATTAGCTTAAGAGAATATTAGGTTTCACTAACTGAAAAGATATAAAGAGTACCCTCAGGTAGCATCAGAGGCAGGGATTTCTCTGATTTGTTCTCACTCACCNACCTAATATTTGCAAAGTGCTTTAATTCATGAGTTTCTTTGTCTGTTACTATAAAAACTTCATTGAAGTNCTAACAGGTCAGTGCATGGAATTTGGGGTAACCTAAATTCGTTTCTGGGTCATGGTATACTGAATCTGGCTCTAGAATAAACTGTTATTCAGCTTTATGACCCCACATTGGNCACCAAAATGTAGTTGTTTGTTTTCACTCTTTGGGGGACCTGCCANCCAGCTCCCAAATAAATCACACACAGAGGGTTATTATTACTTATAAATGCCTTGCCTTAGCTTGGCTTGTTTGTTGTCAGCTTTTCTTAAATTATCACATTTACCTTTTTCCTCTGGCTTTTATCTTTCTCTATTTGTATATACCTTACTTTCACTCGTGCTCAGTGGCTGGCTGTGTGGCTGTGTGCCTGGCCTCTGACGTCCTCCTCTTGTTTTTACTCCTTCCTTTTCCTTCTCCTAGATTTCTTCTTCTATCCATTCTCTCTGTCTGCCAGCCCCACCTATTTCTCTCTCTTGCCTTGTTATTGGCTGTTCAGCTCTTTATTAGACCATCAGGTGTTTTAGACAAAGTATCACAGCTTCAGTTATGTTACTTTTGCAACATAAACAAAAGGTAAATAATATTCTTAAAATAATATTCTTCAGTGATAAACTATCTCTTATTCCCTTAAAGTAGGAGTTGTGTTTTGAGGTCAACAATACTAAGAGACTGCTAGCATCTNCTCAAAGGCTAATAATGCTGCTCAGCAGCATCTAAGGCTGGTACTTTGCTGGGACTACCTACCTGNTGCTTCTGCCCATGTATTTCAAAGGTGCTTTGATTTATGGTTTTCTTTCATCCTGTTGCTATAAAAACTTTGTGAGTCTTTTTCCATGTTGGAACTTCATATTTGCAGTGGCCCGAATCTGCGTTTTTAGGACATGGTGACTTATACTTGCCTCCAGAGGAACCTCTCTCTTACACTCTTTAAGGTGAGAGCAGTGATTTTTATGTCAGCAGTGAAAAATAAATTTGATATCCATGGCTAGGCTAAATGACCCAATACAACATTAATTTAAATGTTTTGAAATACTTAAAAGCATTCACTGACAATGAACAAAATGGAGGGGCCAATTAACATCACTTCAATTAATTTTTCAAACTAGTTTTCTTTGAGATTTCATTAAGATATAATCCATGTGGGTATTCTAATGTTTGGGTATTGTAAGCAATTCATTTATATTTAGCATTCATTTGCTTAAATATTCATCAGAGATGGCTTTGTATGTAAAATAGGACAAAGGATTATCTTTCTACTACCAAAAATCTGGAGAAAAATAAAAATGCAGTCACTTTTTATTATCATTTGATTATGTGCTCCATAAAGAAAATACCTACTTAGAGTCACTTTTGTGGCAGGGGAAGTTTTGAATCATAGTGTAAGGCCACAGAACTATAGCAGAAACCAATAATTACATAGCATTTTAATTCTGGAACTTATTGGGGATTTGGTAGACTAGCACCCTCACTACTGAAACACAGCAAGAGAGAATAGCACTATGAGCTGTCATTTGTCAACTGTTGGCCTTAATTCTTGGGTGAATGGAGTCCTATTCAGAAAGGCCATTCCTAAAACTATTTTCTTGCAGGGTCCTGATTATGTTTTCTTCTAGCAGTTTCATTGCTTCAGGTTACACATTGTGGTCATTGATAAACTTGGAGTTGACTTTTATGTGGAGTGAAAGATATTGGCTTAATTTCACTCTTGTATGTGGACATCTGTTTAACTACCTGTCAAAGATGCTTTCTTACCCTCAATATGAATAGTTAGTGTCTTTGTCAAAAAGCAGATGTCCGAAGTTTCATATACTCTTGTTTGGGTCCTCCATTTTGCTCCTTTTATCTAAATGTCTTTCTCGGTGCCAGTACCCATGCAGTTTTTATTGCCATAGCTCAATAATACAGCTTGAAATCTTTAATGATAATCCTTCCAACATTATATATTTTTCTCAAATTGCATTGGCTATCTGGTCTGTTTTCTACTCTGTATGGATTTTAGGAGGGTTTTTTGTTTTCTATTTCTGTGAAAAATGTCAGTGTGCTTTCATTGGGATTGCACTGAATTGGAAATGGTTTCTGCTTGAATGATTATCTTCACAGTATTAAATCTACTAATCCATTAGCATGGAGGTCTTTCACCTTTTAGTGTCTTCCAAGATCTTTTTTCATTAGAAAATGAAACTTTTCATTGTAGAGGTCTTTCATTCCCTTTGCTAGGTTTATTCCTTAATATTTTTATTTACTTTTTAAGTCTGCTATGAATAGTAGCATTTCCATGACCATTTTCTCAATGTGTTTGAAAATGGTATAGAGAAAGCCCAATGATTCTGTTAATTGATTTTCAAATCTTGACACATTTCTGAAAGTGATGATCATTTCTAGAAGTTTTCTGGTGCTAATTTTGAGAACTCATAGATACAATATTACATCTTATGCAATTAGAGATAATTTGACTTCTTTTTCTATTTGTATCACTTTAATTTCCTTGCCTTGCCTTAAGTACTATAGCTCAGCCTTCAAGCACTATACTCAGAGTGAAGCTAATGGACATCCCTATCTTTTTTCTGATTTCAACAGTTCTTCAAAGTTTTGCCATTAGGGATAATGGGTTTGTCACATACAAGCTTTATTATGTTGAGCTATATTCCTTCCAGTCCTATTCTCTAGGACTTTATTTATGAAGACATGTTGTATTTTGTCAAAGGTCTTTTCTGCATCCATCCATTTAGATGATCTGAATGACCTTTGTCTTTAAGTCCATTTATATGGTTTATTGTATTTATTGACATATGTGTATTGAACCATGCTTGTATCTCTGAAATAAAGCCAATTTGATTGTGGATGATTTTTTTTTTAATATATGCCTCAATTTGGTTTGCAAGTATTTTATTGAGAATTTTTGCATCTATATTTATGAGGCATATTGGCCTATAGTTTTTGTTTTTGTTGTATCATTACAACAATGTTGGCTTTGTAGAAGAAGTTTGGAAGTGTTCTTTCTGTTTCTAATTAAAAACATACTTTTAAAACGATTGACTGCATATCTTCTTTGAAAGTCTGGTAAAATTCTTCTGTGAATCCACCTATACCTAGGCCTTATTGAGTTAGAATACTTTTTATTAGTGCTTTCATCTCCTCATTTGTTGTGGGTCTGTTTGTTGTTGATCTCTTCTTGATTTAACCTTGGCAGTTTGTATGAATTTGGAAACTCATCTACATCTTCTAGAATGACATATATGTCCTAATAAAATTAAGAACTGTCTATATAGCCCCCCCAAAAAAACTGAGTGCAGAAAAATTCTATAAATGGGAACAATATTTGCCAGCTATACATCCATATACCTCATAAAGAATTAATATTCAAATTATATAAAGAATTATAAAAAACAGACTGAAGAAAATAAATGAATCATTTTCAAAAAATGGGCTACAAATCTGAACATAGTATTCTCAGAAGAAGAAACAAAAATGGCTAAGAAATATTTTTTTAAATGTATTCAATGTCATTATCAAGGAGGGAATAGATAATTAAAAATACATTAAAATTTCATCTTACATGAGTCAGAATGACCAGGATGGAGAAAACAACTGAGAACAAATGCCAGTGAGTGTGTGAGTGGTACTGAAAATTGGTGTATACACTCTGGAAATCAGTTTTGGGAATTCACAAACAGCTAAAATTAGATATACCATGTGATTCAGCTATGCAATGCCTTAGTACATGTCCAATGGACTTAACATCCTGCTCCATGGATACTTGTTCATGCATGCTCATTGCCATTTTATTCACAATAGTTAGCAAATAGAAGCAACTCAATGTCTTTGAACTAATAAATGGATGACAAGAATATGATACTTATACACACTGGACCTCTATTCAACTGTAAAGAAAAATGAAATGATAAAAGCTATAGGTAAATGAATGGAAATAAATAATATTTTACCAAGTAAGAAATCCCAGAGTCAGAACAAAAAACACTGCAAATTGTTTCTTACTTTTGGATTCTATCTCTGAATCTTTCGATGAATATATAACCTGGAGTGATCACAGAGAACAGAAAATAAGAAGAGGTTCCATGCGGTGAGCACTAGAGAATAATTGAGTTGGACATAGAAACTCTGAAGGGAGACATTGAAAAAATGGAAATGGTACTCTAACTGGGGAGGGAGGAGAGGAGGTAGTAAAACTGGAGGGGAAGGAGGAGATAGAAACAACACAATAAATGCTTGAAAAGATTATGGAAATATATATATATATATATATATATATATATATATATATATATATGTTGAGGTGATAATGCTCCCCCAAAAGCCTTAGACTATTGAGTAAAATCCCCAATGGCAGGCTTGGAAACCTCGCTTAGAGTTGTTGGTCAAAGGAGTTCAACAGGCCCCCAAAACAATGTAGATGATTGCCAAAATCAATGGGCTTTCTACCAGAACTTAAAAATAAGATCCTATTGAAAATATCACACAATTCAGAAATAGGGCTTGGAGGAATAANTGTACTTAACATTGAAGCCTCCTCTCTGAGAGTTAACTCAGGTGCTGTGTAAACTGCCTAAGGCAGGGGGAAAGCAATCGATAGTCCAGCCCAATTGTGAAGTCCATAGAATACAACAGTGAAAAGTCTGAGAGTATATCCTCAATGGTGTAATAGTGGTACTCACATATTGGTTGTGGTCATCAGCACCAGCTTTCTAATTAGACGTAAGTACTGCTCCATAGGAGGCAATTCCTGCCTGTTACTGTAATCATAGCCAACTACCCATGGAGGTGAGTTTATGGTTCCTAAAGAAGCATCTACTATTGCTACTTTTCCTAAGCCAGTATAATTACACGCTAAATACTTATTCTACTATCCGAAGATAAATGTAGCTCTCACCATCACCACCAATGATTCTTTCAGAAGCAGCTGGAGACCATTACAGAAACCCACTACTAGCCATAATGGAGAGGATAGTTGCTCAACCCCAAACTGGCACATCTACAGTACAACCCGTAGATCCAATGCCC
Organism: Neotoma lepida; assembly: GCA_001675575.1. Taxonomy (NCBI): domain Eukaryota; kingdom Metazoa; phylum Chordata; class Mammalia; order Rodentia; family Cricetidae; genus Neotoma; species Neotoma lepida. The sequence goes on along the minus strand of LZPO01045275.1, from coordinate 16,432 downwards.
ATTGAACATCACAGAAAAAGGGTGTAAGAGCAAAAAGACCAGGATGCCTGCTGCAAGATGTCTTATATATTTGTCAGTGAAGCTGTACTCATGAAATCTCAACAACATAGCCATCTAAACAAGACCATATAGTGACCACACTAATTGACATGCAGAAACAGTAGGGAAAACTCTCACTAGGCCCTGCCCATAAATTAAGAATTATAGGTAACTGGGAGAGGTCATATCAGTTTACATCAGGGATGAGTGCCCTGATCAGTATCCAGATCCAACTTAAACACATATACACTCATGTGCAGCCAAATGAACTCTTCTCATTTAAAGAACAGGTAATGAATTTGAAAGAGAGAAGACAGGAAAAGTTGGCTTGTGTAGGGAGAGGGGTAGAAATGATATGAATACAATATGGAAGCAGAAATTTTAAAGAAAAATTTAAATTAAAAAATCAAAATGAACAAAAATANAAAATTCCAAGTAAAAATAAGATGCATGTACACAATGCTTAGTATTCAAATTATGATACTTAAACTTTCTAACCCCTTAAACCTTTTTTTCAAATTTTAGTTAAAAGACAATAATTGTATGCTTTAGAGTTGAGAAGAGATATTGACAGATATATCCATGAAAAAAGTGAAGTGAAAGAATAAATAAAAGCTTTCCTAATAGATAAAGAACCTGAGAGATATTATACAATAAACTCCTATCCTGAAAAGACTAGGTCTGAAATGAAGTTACTGCATTAGAGATTTCTTCAGGAAAGCAACAGTAGAGCTGAGAAGCACAGCTCAGCTCAGATGGAATCCCTGTTTACACCAGCCGACTTGAAAATAAACCTCTCCAGGAGAGAACTGCAGAAAGTGCAAATCTTCACATCTCCCTGAGTGCAAGAACAAAAAAGGCCATAGCGGAGGGCAGCAATATGAGGGAACTAAAAAGAAAGGACAACATCATCTTCTCCTCCCCACCACAACCCCAAGAACACTGAAGCTGCAGAGACCAAAGGTTGCCAGTTGTTCCTCCCTCCCTCATACAAAAGCATGTGGACTCTGCTAGAAGAGCCAGAAAGATCTGAGAACTTCACCTTTCAACTCAGCTCAGCTTTGCAAGAAACACACTCAACTCTGCCATATCCAAGTCCCATGTGACACTGCAATTACTTCAACTGAAAGAATATAGCAGATAAAAAATATAGCAAGTAAAATATGACACCAGATGCTTAAACCCCAATGTAATAACGTAACATACATAACAATCAAAGACAGCATAATTCCCCTCAAATTTTTAAGCCTATAGTAATGACCTCTAGTGAGAGTGAGTTGATAAAGTCTGAGANAACTCAGAAGAATGATTATGAAGCATGTCCAAAGAAACTCAAAGAAAAAATAAGCTTATGAGCTAGGCATGGTGGTTCACGCCTTTGATCCCAGCATTAAGGAGGCAGAGGCAGACAGATCTCTGTGGGTTTGAGGACAACATAGTCTACATGGCTAGCTCAGTTGGTAGAGCATGGGACTCTTAATCCCAGAGTAATAGGCTCACGTCCCACATTGGGCGCCAAATTAGCTGGATTGTCTTTGGACCACCAGCTCCCACATAATGAGATATAGACTTTTTATTAATTATGAAAGCTTGGCCATAGCTTAAGCTTGTTCCCAACTAGCTCTTAAACTTAAATTAACCCATTTATATTAATCTACATTCTGCCATGTGACATTTTACTTCTCTTCAGTGCAGTATGTCCCACTACTTCCTCCTTGACTGGCTGGCAAATTTTCACCTATCTTATTCTTCCTTGGGGTTCCTCTCTCTCCATGGATCCTGCCTACCTTCTCCTGCCTAGCTATTGGCCGTTCAGCTCTTGATTAAACAAATCAGAAAGTGCCTTGGCAGAGACATGTCTTCACAGTATACAAAAAGATTATCCTACAACAAGAAACACCAAATCACACATAAATGCATGTTCTTGAGAATAAGCAGATTATTCACCTAAAATGATAAAAGTCAGAAGGGCCTGGGCAGATGTAGCATTGAAAGACAATACTTGACACCTCAGACTGTCATACCCAGCTAAACTGTCTGTCATAATTGAAGAGAAATTAAATCCCTCCATTATAAAGATGGACTAAATGATTTTATATAATTAAGCAAGATTATATAAAATATCTGAAGGACTTTTTTTTAGCTTAAAAGAAAACTGAAACCACCTACGACGCCATGGAAAAAAGTAAACCATACCTGAATTAAGAGGAGAGAAAAAAATGACAAAACAGCAAAATGACAGAAATCAACACACATCTTTCAATAATAACTTGGAATTTGATGGCCAAAACACAGAAAATAGCAAATTGGATTTAGATAGTAGAAACTATTTATTTGCTGCCTTCAAGAAGTAGAACTCACCAGAAAATACAGTTCCAAATGAATGGGCCTTGGAAAAAGCAGCCATTGCTCTTCTATTATCTGTCACAATAGACTTCAACCCAAAACTAGTGAAAAA
>LZPO01045274.1:15939-34115 GCA_001675575.1 Neotoma lepida | reverse complement strand
TGAATATTTTTGCATCATTGTTCATGAGGGGGATTGGTCTGTAATTCTTAGTTGTGTCTTTGTGTAGTTTGAGTATCATAAAAAGTGTTTAGCAATGTTCCTTCTGTTTCTATTGTGTGGAACAATTTGAAGAGTGTTGGTGTTAGTTCTCTTTTGAAGTTGTGGTATGATTCTGCGATAAAATCATCTGGCCCTGGTCTGTTTTTGGTTAAGAGTCTTTTAATAACTGCTTCTAGTTCCTAGGGGTTATCAGTCTATTTAAATTGTTTATCCGGTCCCAATTTAATTTTGGTATGTGGTGCCTATCCCTTTATTTATGATTTTCCAAAATTGTGGAGTACAGATTTTTGAAGTAGGACCTGATGATTCTCAGGATTTCCTTGTTGTCTGTTGCTATTTATCCTACAACAGACCATGCTACACAACTGTCTTCTGTCTGGAGAGGGCCTAGTCTGGTCCCATGCAGGCTCCACAGCTCTCGTTCTAATGTTCGTGCATTCCCATGAGCTTGGTTTAGGTGTCTCTGAATATTTCCCCATCATTATCTTGACCCCCTTGCTCATATAATCCCTCTTCCCTGTCTTTGACTTAACTCCTAGAGCTCGGCCTGGTGCTTGGCTGTGGATCTCTACAGCTGCTTCCATCAGTTACTGGATAAAGGCTCTATGATGACCGGGTATTCACCAACCCGATTACCAGGGCAGACCAGTTCAAGCACCCTATCCACTATTGCTAGTAGTCTAAGTTGGGGTCATCTATCCAAGGCTTTTCTATCAAGGACAATAACTACACTTATTCCCCATATCAATTCCAGAGAAGGAATACTGGGTTAATATAAAAAGGCAAAGCTGTCTTAGATGATTCCTTTATTTTACTCTGCAGTGCTGGAAGATTAAACTCGGTGGGGATGGACTGGAGAGATGGCTCAGAAGTTAAGAGCACTGGCTGCGCTACTACAGGTCCTGAGTTCAATTCCCAGCAACCACATGGTGGCTGACAACCATCTGTAATGAGACCTGGTGCCCTCTTCAGGTGTTCAGGGATACACACAGACCACTCTGTACATGATAAATAAAATCTTTAAAAAACCCAGTGAGCTTTAATGAATGCCAGGCAAATGCTTCATCATGGATGGATGTCCCCAGTGTTAGCGTTCTGGTCTGCCCCTTGAGGACCTGCCAGGCATGGTGACTTCATTTCATGTATAGTCCCTTAAAGAGGAAAACTCCTCCCCCCTCTATTCCCATGAGGTGTGTACCTCCACTCTCTCTCTTCCTTTCTCCTTCCTTCCCTTCCCATCTCCCTTCCCCCGATAAAACTTTCCACATGGATGCAGTGTCTGCATGGTTTGAGTAACTTTTCACCATGCCACACAGCCACCCACCTCATCTGCATGGCGTGTCTCCCTCAACAGCCTTGGCGCACCTCAGCTCAAACCCACCAAGGCTGCCTGTTGCCATTTTACAACACCTGGCTCTACTGAATGCTACTTATTTACATATTTATTTAAAGACAAGGTCTCACTTTGTATCCTAGGTTGGCTTTGAATTTGGTATGTAGCCCACAGTGGCCTTAAACCCCCAATACTCCTGTCTCCGGCTCCCAAGTGCTAGTTGCTGGGATTACAGACATGGACCACCACAACTATCTTAGATACTTCTTCCTCTTCCCTCTGGCCAGATTTGTCCTAGAAATTCCCAGGATGAGGTTTAAAAGGAGCACCTCTCAAAGCTTAATGCATTTAAGAATCTCTAGGATCTTATTAAAATATGGGATTTTGTTTCCTACTCCAGACTCTGCATGTCCAAAAAATTTCCTTATTGGATCATATTTAGAGTTGTTCTGATTTAAAATACAAGTCATAATTATGCTTGGGCAATAGCTCACTAAGTAGTGAAGACACTAAAAGTGGGGTGATGTTAATGGCTATGGTGTGGTTGGTTGAAATACTACATTTTGTTGACTACAAGAAGTTTTAAAAGAGATTTTTGACTGCTTAGAATCTATAAAATTGGAATGTGTCCTGATAGATAAAGTACAACATTCTTTCTTCAAATTCTAAATATGTCCAGTGTGATGCCAAAATCTCTATAAACCTCCATGCTTCTGTTTCTTATTTGTTTGGAGGAAACCATCAAGGTGGTTCTGGGGAACAGAGTACAGGAGTAAATGTGATAAGAAAGGGCACATGACCAGAAAATGTAGCTCACACTACAGCCTATACATTTAATCTCTGAGCTGAGTGTTGTAGCACACAGAGTTCATCCCATCATGTCAGAGGGAGAGGCCAGCCTAGTTTACACAGTGTGTTCCATCCAGGTCAGTCAGGACTACATAGCTGATCTTATCCCAACAGCAGCAATAACAAACAACAAAGAAACAAAAACTCACCTCTGTTATCTTGTGTTTCCCTGAGTATATGTTTGACCAAGTAAACAAACCAAGGTAGTTACCAGTTTTACCTACAGAATCTAGTTCTCCTTGAACTGCAGATTGAGACTCTAGTTTATTTATTAAGAAAAATGTGCAGGGTTGGGACCCTAGGAATAATTTTGTTTTACCTACCCCAGATGCAGAGCAATAGAGTTGGAAGTCTTTATGCAACAGTACACATGTAATAGCTCTGGTACACTCACTGCTGGTCAAGCAGCTTATTTAAAATGACACATACATACTCTCATAGGTGTGTATACATTTATTTTAATCTCATTAACCTTTCTAAGCAATTTTAAATATAGATATTACTAATTGTGCACATAGTAATAGTGAAGTTGAGATATGCCAAGGTACTTAATCTCTGATAAAATGACATGGCAGGGGTGTAAATCATCAGACCAGAGGCTTAATCTTTCCAGTGTCCTCTCTCCTTCTAATACTGCTCCAGTGTTTGCTTCTCCTTCCTGGCACATGTCTTTTCTGCTCAAATACCAATGCCTTAGGTTTGTGATACTGTGCCTAAGAATCTTTTTACATGAAGAAGGTGAAAAAGGCCAGGTGGTAGACGGGAGCAGGTCCTGGCAGAGGTTATCAGGGCAGATAGTGGCTAAGTCCCGCCAAGGCCTTGGATCCACCTCTTCTAGTTCTCCTGAGCACCCCTAATTCCCCTGAGGAGAACACACACTCGATCCTGACATCTATTCCTAGCTTAGAGACTGTGTCCAGCAGGTTCAGACTCTGGGCCTTGATTTCTTTCCTGTACTATGAGTCAATTCCCTGGAAATTGTCCTGGAACTGTGTGGCGACAGGTATCTCTGATTCAGCTTTCTGTTCCTGGCCCTCTATACTGTCATCCCTGCCAAACTACGTGTCTGTCATCATGCTACCCTTCATTGTCTGACTTTTCTGGAGCCCTCTGATGGTGTCTCCCTCAGGTCTCACTCATTCTTCCCCTTTCTTCACTTTGTTCAGCAGCTTTCAGCAACCAGGACTCTTTCTTGTTTACATTTCCGCTGGAAAAACCAATTGTGCCCAAGAAAGAACTTAGGCACAGTACCCAGCCAGACTTGCTTCAGCCGGCATCAAGGGATGAGACCAGCTCTTGATGTGGCACCTTGCATGACGTCATGGAAGCGCTGAGGGTCCTGGCGACTTGGGTTTACCTCCTCTGCAGAGGGAGGGGTGAGCGAAGAGGCCGGTTGTGTGGCAGGTGGAGCTGGTTTTTTGTGGCCTCTTCAGTTGAAGTCTCTTCCTGTCGGGAACAGTGGGCTTGGAGGTCAGAATTAATTAAATATAGGGAGGGAAGCAGTCATGGAGAGGGTGTGAGGGAGTTTGGGGATTACGGAGGGCAGAAATGGGCGTGAAATAGTGGAGGTAATGGATGTAGGAAAGTTTTAGGATTCCTTTTGAGTTTTGTTTTTGTTTTGTTTTGTGTTTTGTTTGTTTGTTTGTCTGTTTTTATTTTTGAGACAGGGTTTTATTGTAACAGCTCTGGCCATCCCAGAACTCACTCTGTAGACCAGTGGCCTCAGACTGGGAAACCTGCTTGTCTCTGCCCCATGAATGCTGGGATTAAAGGCATGAGCCACCATAGTCTGGATTTTTTTTGCAAGGGATTTATGGGATCCTGGCTGGCCTAGAATTCATTCACAAGGTTACTAGTTATGCTTTGTAAGGGTGACCAGGGATTTGCTTCTGTTTAAGCTACTATGTAATTTTATGACCTCGTTTAAGGATCTCTTTCCTATGAGTACCAAGGAGAGTAGTTTTAGCTGGCTTTTGTGTCAGAATGCTTCCTTTTTTAAATTTATTTTTTTCCCTCTGAAGGCAAAGTCTCCCTGTGTAGCCAGCCGAGACAGTTGCTATGTAACCTAGGCAGGTAAGTATGATGAATATTCCTGCCTCAGCTTCTGCAGCATCAGAATTTCCAGGCCTCTCTTACTGCCTCCAACCCAGTGAAGGACCCTCACTCAAAAATAAAAACTAACAGCCCCTGCTTGAACTAAAAAGGCCNGAGTTTTAAGTTTTGAGTTCCCAGAAATGCTGACAGAGACTCCAGGAATCGAAACAAGACAGAGTCAGGAGGTCTGGAGGGCCATCTAGAAGTGACTNATTAACCACAGAATGTCTCAACNCCGGAGATAGTCTAAATAAAAGGGGTNTTGTGACAAACAACAGGCCAAGCTGGAGGATNAGATCACTTGGGAACTGTAAAAATTCCTAAGAGTAAGCAAAGATAGGCTAATCAATAATGAACCCATACTAATCCCCGCCCCTTTGAGAAGTTTGTGGGTTTTGCCTTTAAAAGCCAAGCTCAGGAGAAAAAGAGGAACTCTTTCCTCCCTGCCTTGCGGGGTCAGGCACTGTGAACCAGAGTTCCCTGTCGACTTGTAAGAATAAACCTTGCTATTGCATTCTGGACACTCTCGATCTCCAGTGGTCTTCTTGGGGGTCCTAATTTGGGCAGAACACCAGAAAGCATTCTGGAGACTGGGAGCATTAGTTTCTGTCAATATGATAAAAGACAAAAAGTGATTCTCGTAGCTGCAGATCTGGGACACAAAGGCCCAACCCAGCCTTCTCAGCCTGCCTGGGTTCTGTCCAGACACTGCCTGCAATTTCTGATAAGTGCTGGATCTAACTTGGATGGTGGGTGAGAGAAAGCAGAATTATGGTCCCTGTACTCTCTTTAGTCAGTGATTTTTAATATTGAGCACTATGCAACCTCCTTGTGAAGAGGTAAAAGAATTCTCAGAGAAACTTGGGCAAAGAGCACTATATCCTTGTTTAGGAAACATAGACTTTATATCTCTTTGGGTGATAATTGTGTGCCATTTTGATCTTAAGTAGTACAGGACATGGTAATGCACATCTGATTTAGACTTTGAGGCCAGCCTGACAACAGGATGGACACCAAATGTGTTGCATTTGCAAAAGCCTGCAACTAGTTTACCATCTATAAGGTTACGTGTGAGAAAGTGCCCTTGGGAACTCATAAATGTGAACTCAGTAATGGACACTTGATATTTTTTTTAAGACAGGGTCTCCCTTTGTATGTCTGGCTGTCCTGGAACTGATTATGTAGATCAAATTGGCCACAAACTCACAGAGATCCACCCGCCTCTGTCTCAAGAGTGCTGGGATTAAAACATTATAGAAGATTACTTGACAAAAGTTGTATATATTTATGACATTTCAAATAACACTTTGAAATGTATATATTGTGAAATGGCTAAATCAGTCCAATTAACCCAATAACCTCATCTAATTTTTTTGTGAGAAATTTAAAATTTTAGTGATTTTTTTCAAGTATATGATGCCACTATAGTTACTATGAATTATATTTGAACTTTTGGTCTTCTTTCTTTAAAAATTTATTTAATGAATGAATTTATTTATTTATTTTTGGTGCTTAGGATATATCCAGGATCTAAGTCATGCTCTGTATCACTGAGCTATTCCTCCCTCACAATTATGAACTGAGATAAGCATAAGACAATAGTGGCCTAGAGATGGAGCTCAGTGGTAGAACACTTGCTTTGTACATTGAGGCCCTGAGTTGGAGTCCTAGAGTAGCATCAGGTGGTGGGGGTTGGGGTTAGACAACAGAAAATATAGGAGTCATTTTGTGGGTTATAGATTCAAAAGTAGCATGACTTCTGTGGTTATAGTGACAGGGGCAAAGTCCAGCCTCTTTCAGGTTATTAGGAGTCTCTCTTTTTAAAAAGAATTATTTCTATTTTATGAGTGATTTTTCTTTTTGTTTTTCCAAGACAGGGTTTCTCTGTGTAACAGCCCTAGCTGTCCCAGAACTCACTTTGTAGACCAGGCTGGTCTCAAACTCACAGAGATCATCCTGCCTTCCTCCTGAATGCTGGGATTAAAGGCATGTGCTATCATGCCCAGATCTATGGTACAGTATTTTGACTGTATGTAAGTATGTGCGTTGTGTGTGTGGTTGGTGCCTGCACAGGCCAGAAGAGGGCGCCACATTCTCTGGAACTGGACTTAGATGATTGTAAGCCTTCATGTGTTACATGTGTATTTGAACCCTGATCCTCGGCAAGAATAGCAGGTGCTCTTAGCTGCTGAGCCCTCTCTCTAGCCCAGTTAGTAGGAATCTCTTAATGAATCCTTTTCAAATAGCTAGCATAGCTTTGGATATCGGCCAGAATTCCCTGTGATTCTCAGATTACAGTAGGGTGGTGGGTTTCCCAGAATGACAGTGACCACAATTTCTTGCCTACAAAAATATTTGCTTTTTAACAAGATGCNCCCANTTTATCATCTTCAGAAAACATTGTATGAAGAGAATGTATTAGAATTTTTGTGATTATTATTTATGATAGCAAAGTACTCAGAACAATATTTGACAGTGATGGACTGGGCTAATGAAGTATGTGCTGATTTATTTGGTAAATTAAATTTATCCCATGGGTGATAGAGTGCACACCTATAATTCCAGCTCTCAGAAGGCTGGGCCAGGAGGATAAAGAGTTTGAGGCCCTCTTAGCATACCCTGTCTGAAAAAGCAAACACATTAAAGGTTTCAAAATTTCTGATTCCTAGGCATCTCTTAGAGTTACCTAGCAAATGAGTACCTAGAATCTATGTTTTGAATAAAGATTTTAGAAGTCTGTATGTATCTGTGTGTGGGCCCATGTTCTAGTATGCACACACCAAAGTCTGTGTGTACATGTGCATGCTTGCATATGCAGTATGCATGTGCCAGTAGCCATAGATGTCAGAAGAGAATTCCACTGAATTATGAGTTACATGTTTTTAGAGTCCCCCAGTGTGGGTTCTGGGACCTCTGCTAAAGCAGCAATTGCTCTTAATCTTTGAGCCATCTCCCTAGCTCCCAGAATCTGTATTTTTAAAGAATGTTCTCAGGTGAGGTGTTCTTATATAACAGGTATATAGTAGGGTCCCATTACAGGTTAGATAGTTACAATTTTTAGGATGATTATAGAAATATTAGAAAATAAAACCAACTCTTTCCAGAAAAATTATACTAGTACATTGAAAAGTTTTATAAATGGATGAGGAAACTCTTTTGCTTATTTAAAAAATTAATTTTATGAAAGTGACATCATATTATTTTGCTCTTTGTAGCAATGGATGGTAAACTTTTCATCATTGATATGCATACATTTTTCCATGAGTAAATCTGTGAAAATTCTGTGAGAATTTGAGATTCAGTGACATGATGGTGACTCCACTCACCTCCAACAGCTTTCTGTGGAAAACTTGAAGTAGGAATGGTCAGATGGCTTAGCAGGTAATGGTGTTTGCCATCTAAATCTGATCACCTGAGTTCCATCACCTAATTCCACCAGGACAGAAAAGGACTGACTCCAGAGAGTTGACCTCTGACCTCCCCATACATGCTGTGGCTGGCACCTGTGTACCAGCACACACACACCTACTCCATTCAGTACCATTATGCTTCTGTAGCTGACATCTTGCTATATTTGTGCAGATTATGTTGGCTTGCTGCCTTAAGACCTTNAGGCTTTCATATTGAAGAAGGAAGCATATTTTCATATAGAAACTCAAGAATAACTACAGTTATTAAANACATGANTATTTGAAAATCAGGTCATGACTTGGATTACTTTCTTTTTCTTCTTATTTTATTTTTTTATTTATTTTTATCTCTATGTGTTGGTGTTCTTCCTGCTTGCACACCTATATGAGGGTGTCAGGTGNCCTGGAACTGGAGTTACAATTGTGACCTACCATGTGGGTACTGGGAATTGAACCTCTGGAAGAACAGCCAGTGCTCTTAANCACTGATCCATCTCTCCAGCCCNTCTTTTATTTTATTACAGTTATTNTATNTGTCTGTGTTTGTTGGCATGTGTGTGTCACAACACATGTGTGAAGGTCTAAGGATAGCTNAAGGAGTTNGTTCTNATCCTGAACTGTCTGTGTCCCTGAAACTCAAGTCCTGTNATCAGGCTTGGCAGCCAGCAAGTTTACCCACTGTCTTAGTTGGGGTTTCTACTGGTGTGATGAAACACTATGATGAAAAACANCTTGGGGAGGAAAGGGTCTATTTCTCTTATATATCCTGAGTCATACAAAGTCCACTGAGGGAAGCCAAGGCAGAAACTGAAACTGGGAATGAATCTGGAGGCAGGAGCTGATGCAGAGACCATGGAGGAGTGATGCTTACTGGCTTACCCCTCACTGTTTTTTCCACCTTTTTTTTCCGAACCTGTGGCCACAATCCCAGGGGTGGCACCAGCCACAGTGAGCTGGGCCCTCACACATCAAGCACTAATTAAGAAACGCCTTGCTGGTTTGCCTACAGCTTGGCCATCTGGAGACATTTTCTCAGTTGAAACCTCAACTTCATCCTGCTCTCAGGTGACTAACTTGTGTCATGTTGACACAGAACTAGGCAGCACACCCACAGAAACGTCTTTCCAGCCCCTTAGATTGTTTCTTGCTGCCCTGACACCACACATACAGAAACAAGCGTGGAGAGGTTAACTTTGGCTCAAGGTGAGTGATCTACACTCCATCACAGCAGAGTGGGCATGATGCTGTGGCTCAGTTCATGGCAGTGGAAGTGTGTGGCAGTGCTGATCATGTCATGGCTGACCAGGAAAAACAGAGTGGCCAGAACTATATCTAGGCTATAACCTTAAGGGCCACTCCTAATCATCTACTTCTGCCAGGAAGACTGGGTGGGCTCCCTTAAGGTTCCATAGCCTTCCCAGATAGTGCCACCATCTGGGGAACAAGTGGTCAAAACATGATTCTCTGGGGGACATTTCAGATTCAAACCATGTATTCCATTAGTGAATGAGATCCATCTATCTAATGACTTCTGGTAACAGTGGGAATTACCTTCTGTAGCCCCTTTACTTTTGGATAAAGGAAAAACATTTCTACTGGCATATCCCATTGTTGCTTAAAAATTAGTGATTAGAAAGAAATTACCTCCAAGCATGCAATTAGAATCAGAGGCCTTTAATATTGAGAGTTTAATCTACAGTTTCATTACTCTTTTATTTCATTTGTTGTGTGAAATATGTATGCACACATGCATATGTGTGCCTCAGCCAGCCCAGTGACAGGATTATAGGAAACCACTACCAGGTCCAGTTCTGGTTCTTTTCAGTTGTTACATGTATGTGAGACAGACAGGCCATTTTGGGCTTTCACACAAGAAAGCTGTGTGTGTAACAGCATGAGAGCAGCAGAGGATGAGTATTTCTCATCTTATCCAAAATGTTTGGGACCAGAAGTGTGTCATACTTTGGAGTTTTCTGGACTGGGGTAATATTGGCATAGATTTGCTGATTGAATAATCCTAATCTGAAAATTTAAAACTGCAAATTTTGGTCATGTATTGTACCCTAATAAAATTTGCCTTAAGATTAGAGAACAGAACAAGATACCAGATTAAACATAGATACCAGNCATTGGTGGCACACATCTTTAATCCTAGCACTTGAGATCCCATGCCTTTGCTTGGGAAGCACACACACCTTTAATCCCACCATTAAGAAGGAAGTGATGGCTAGGTGGAGAAAGGTATAACAGGCGTGAGGAGATAGGAACTGAAGCTTTTCAGGCTGAGGAGTCCTAGAGGTAAGACATGACAGTCAGTGGCTTCTTCTTTTGTCTCTCTGATCTTTCATGATTTATCTGGCTCCAGGTTTTTTTTTATTAATAAGACCTTATAACATTCTAGCTACAGGAAATTGATCTGAATCTGAAGGGTTTTCATGACACTTTAGGTTCTGGGTCATTTCATTTCTTGAATTGTGGATTTCCCTGTGCTTGTTTCACAGGCTGGCTTGGACTACTCTGCAAGACAACACTGCTTGACAGAAGATCCCCAGCTTTATCCATGCCCTCAAAACTGCAAGGCACAGATTATGAACTTCCTGGCCCTGCTTTGCACTTGATCCAGATACTGGTGTCAGTACAGAGGACTGGCAAGCAGAACTGGAGGTTTTGGATAAAGGAGAACATGGACTCAGTGGCACCAGCATTCTTCAGGTTGGTTGGTTATTTATTGTGTTTGGGTGTATGTGTGTGTACGTTCACCAGGCCATGTATGTGGAGCTCAGAAGACAACTTATAATAGTTGCTTTTCTTTCTATCATGTGAGTTTAGGATATTGAACTCAGGTTGTCAGGCTTGATAACNAGCTCCCTTACTCACTGCCCCATTTTGCTGGCTCCATTCTTCTGGTTTAATAATGTCACCAGAAGCTACTGAGAGAACAAAGAGACTGACATTAGATCATATTTCCCTCATTATTTTGTGATGCCCCAAAATGTTGTGAATGGGACCCAGGTTTCCCACTTGCTAGGTGATGGNTCTACTCTTGAGCTCTACCCCATCCCATCATTGGGCATTTCTGGTNGGCAAATCATTTCCTGCATTGAATAATTGGCAGTAGATATCACAAGCCTGGCACAGGTATTCCCCTAGTCAAGAGGTCGCACCATATTTTAGTATTTGAAATTATCAACAGTAGAGAATATGGCACATATCATGTGTAGCCCAACATCAGTTTTTCAGATGCAATTGCCTAGTCTTTAACCTGTGAAAGTCACTTTTTAGGCTATCTTGACTCCATGTTCTAAANAATAGAGCTTCATTAATTTTCTTTTCTAAGGCGGTGTCTCATTATGTAGCCCTCTCTGCCCTGGAACTCACTATGTGTAGACCAGGCTNGCCTTGAACTCTAAGGATCCACCTGCCTCTACCTCCTGAGTGCTGGGATTAATGATGTGAACCACTCTACCAGGTTTTCATCAGATTAAGTTGCCGTGAGCTGAATCTACTGAGTNAAACTTGGTTTGGTTTTCTGTGAGGGGCTCACATGAATTTGAGGCTCTTTGGGTTTGGGAGTTATTGGAGGAGTTTCCAAGGGCCCTCACTGTAGGCTGCAGGGGCGTGCACTCAGTTCATACTTGTACTCCCCTTTCTGACAAGTTCAGCCAGAGATGCTGGCTACAGGCCCCAGATTCCCCTGTGTGTGCTTCCATGGTGGTTCCTAATACTGGGAAGTGAGAGAAAGGAGTACAAGCAGAAACTGAAGTCTGGCTGTGTTGCTTGTGTCCTAACACCTAGCAGGAAGGAAGAGATCTACTTCCCCTTCAGACCACAGTAGACCTGGAGCTACTTTAGCCTAGTTCTGTGAAGAAGAGAGCCCCTCAGGACAGCTGCTTGCAGCAGTTTAAANGGCATGTGTTTTCTGGAAAGCAGAAATGCCTTTAGCTTTTAATGTCTCTTCTGTTCTTTAATGTGCAACATGCAGCTTAAAACATAAAAAGCAATATAGAAGAATATATGCAAAAGCCATGTACAAGAGGAATATGCAAATGCAGAGAATTGCAGGTTAGACCAAGAGTGGATATTGCTATCAAAAGCAGGAAACTGCAGGCTAGATCAGGAGAGGATGATGCTATCTGGTGCAGGAAACTGCAGGTTAGACCAGGAGAGGACAGANCTGTGGANNTNNTAGCTGCCTGAACTGGAAGAAAAGACCCGCAAGATAGTATCACAGACACATCAAACAGTTTNGAGGAAAGGATGGACTCAATAGGAGAATAAATGATCTACAATAAGAGCTATAAAGACTGTGCTCATTGTTCTCATTGGCAGTTGCGTGTATAAAGTAGGTACACAGATAGTTACTGAGCATAAATCTACCCCAAGGTCACAGACACACTCTCTGATTAGTTGTCTGATATAGAGTTACATGTGAGATTGACCCTAGCAGCTGACATGTGCTAGGCAAGTGTTCNGCCATTGAGCTCAATCCCTACCCTCCTTTTTGTATTTTATTTTGAGCCCACGGTAGGGTGCCTAGGCTAGCCTTGATGTTGTGATCTCCCTGCCTCAGCCTCTCAAGTAGGTGGGATAACAGGTTTGTACCACCAGGCCTAGTAACAATTATCTTCTTCCAGCTCTGAGATCTTTCCCTGAAGATCACAGGCATGGATGTATCCAGGTTGGAGAAGAACTAGTTGTCAAAGGTGCAGGGGAAGGTTCATCCATGCTCCTGAATGTAAACGTTTCAGAAAANACAAAACAAAACAAAACAAAAAAAACATGAGTCACTGGATGAGGGCTCCATGGTGGAGTTAGGGTATTCATCCCTGTGATCATTCATGGCCGGGCACCAGGCAGAGCTCCAGGGGTTCAACTGATGGGAGAGAGGAGAAGTTCAGTGAACAAGAGACATTGAGATCATGAAGCCAGCCAAACTGGTGGAAATGCATGAACTGTGGACCAATAACCGTGGAGCCCCCCATGGTGCTGAACTGGGCCCTCTGGAGGCTTGAGACAGTTATTTGGCTTGAAGTGTCTGAGGGCCCCCAGGCAGTAGGATCAGCATCTGTCCCTGGTGCAGGGGCTGACATTTTGGAGCCCAGTGACTGAAGTGGGACACCTGGCACAGTCTTGGCACAGGGAGGAGGGGCTTGCCCTGCCTTGGCTGAGAGTGCCAGAATCTGGGAACTCACCATGAGCTGTCTCTTATACACATCTAGATGTGTATAAGAGACAGGATAGATAGATAGATAGATAGATAGATACATACATACATACATACATACATACATACATACATAGGTACATAGACATAAAAAGGTAGAACTGTGTTATGTTTCTAATTCACATCATTTCTATCTTTCTTATTTTTGAATATTTGCTTATTTTTTTAATTATATTGTAATGACAAACTTATTTTCTCTAACAACCTATAGTGATTTTACTTTTGCCACCTTCTACTTCTTCTAATTCTTTTCCAAGTCCCCACTTCTCAGTACCTANTTCCTTCCTGTCTCTCTTTAGAAAAGAACAGGCTTTGAAGAGATAACAACCCAATATGAAAAAATAAAGTAAAATAAGGTGAAGGTACACCTATTATAATCAAATTGAACAGGATTACCCAATGAGAGGAATAGTGTCCCAACTGCTGGCAGGTGAGTCAGAGACTCACTTGTTCTCAGAGTTCAGAATACCATGAAATTCTAAGCCAATAGTGGTTGTCCTCCAGCCCTATGGCTCCTTTTCTTTCTTTCTTTCTTTCTTTCTTTCTTTCTTTCTTTCTTTCTTTCTTTCTTTCTTTCTTTCTTTTTTAATTAAAAATATTTTCCACTCCTTTTACATACCAACCTCAGATCCCCCTCTCCTCCCTCCTCCCACCCTGCCAACTCACCCCCTCAACCCACCCACCATTCCCGCCTTCTCCAAGACAAGGTCTCCCTTGGAGAGTCTCTGGAGCTAGGCACACTCAGCTGAGGCAGGACTAGACCCTCCTCTCTGTGCCAAGACTGTGCCAAGTGTCCNACCACAGACACTGGACTCCAAAAAGCAAGCCTCTGCACCAGGGACAGATCCCAATCCCACTGCCTGGGGGCCCACAAACAGTTCAAGCCAAACAACTGTCTCAAGCTTCCAGAGGGCNCAGTCCAGTACCATGGGGGCCCACAGGTATTGGTCCACAGTTCATTTACACTAACCTGGCTGGCCCTCTCTGTACATTTCCCCCTCATGATTTCGATGTCCCTTGTTCATATAATCTCTCCTCTCTCTCATCAGTTGGACTCCTAGAGCTGCCTGGTGCCCAGTTGTGTATGTCTGCATGTATCTGATTCCATCTGTCTCTGGATGAGGGCTCATGGGGGCTCCTCAGCTATGGGTCCATAGTTCATGTGTCTCCACTAGTTTGGCTGGCCATCTCTGTACACCATCCCATCATGATCTCATTGTCCCTTGCTCATAGAAGGCCCCCTCTCTCCCATTGATTGGACTCCTGGAGATCTGCCAGGTGCCTGGCCATGGATCTCCACATCTGCCTCCATCAATCATTGGATGAGGGCTCCATGATAGCAGTTAGGGTATTCATCCATGTGATCACTGGAGAAGGCCAGTTCAGGCAACCTCTCGATTATTTCCAGTGGTCTAAGATGGGGTCATCCCCGTGGACACCCCGGGACTTCCCTAGCATTCTATTTCTTCCTATTCCCATGATTTCCCCATTTAGCATGTGATCTTCTTCCTTGCTCTCCCACTGTGTCCTCCAGCCCCGTGGCTCTTAATGCCTTTCTGCCTTGTTTTTCATGTGATTCCATTAGCTCTGAGGGGAGTTATTTGATGGCGATCTCCCATGTAGACTCTCTCCCATAATGTGTGGCTGTGGGTCTCTGCATCTGTTCCCATCTGCTGCCAGAGGAGTCCTCTCTGATGAGTGGATAAGGCACTGATATATGAATAAAGCAGTACATTATTAGGAGCCATTTTATTGGTAATTTTTTTTAATTTCTATTTAGTCAAGTAGTGTTTGCCCTTAGCTTAGGACTCTGGGCAATCTCGATTCTGGTTCCTGGGTAGACAAGTGGTGTTGGGTAAGAGTTACTGCTTGTGGAGTGTGCTGCCTTAAATTAAATCAGACATGAGTTGGCTACTTCAACATGTTCTGTGTTACCACTGCCCTACCGTAATTTTCAGGCAAGACAGATTGTTGGCCAAAGGGTTTGTGGCTGTGTTGGTTTTCTGATTTCTCTTTCACCGGCATGCAGAATTCTTTCTCATACCAAAGACCCTAGATTGGAGGGGTTAAGGCTCCAGGTAGGCACCAGCTCAAAATNACCATGTTCAGTTGTTGTGTGGATTGTNGTCCGAGGCAATGGAGCAGGGATGAGACTGGGAGCATTGTNTCTCGGAGAGTTGTGGTTCTCCCTTCTGCCTGCTTGTTGCCCAAGGGACATAAACCTCTGTGGGACCCACTTGAGAGAATAGCAGGGGGCAGAAGGCAAAGCTTGCAAGTGTGTTGTGTTCCAGGATTCTGTATGAGTTTTTGGGATTGGTTCTGGGTATTACAGAGAGATGAGAGGGTCTGCAGGCAGCCTACATGGTTTTCCAATAGGCATAGCCTTGAGGTTTTTCATAGTTGACCACATTATCATTCAGAGTTCATATTAATGGGTGAGTGTTGAATCTTGTGAATGCTGCAGTGTTTGTCAATGCCCACATAGCCATTTGATTCATTAATATTGTAGTGTGCAGTTTATTCCTTCATGTAGCTTCCTCGACTGTTCTCTCTCCTCTTTGCATAGGTCCTCTTCTCAAGTCATGACTCAGTGGGTATTAAATCCTGCAGTTTGTGTGTTCAAGGAAAATTCTACTTGCTCCTTTAACCAAAGGATAATTTGTGATGGAAATACTAATGTAGGTGAGCTGTCTGTCTCCTTGTGTGTTTAAGTGGATTATTCTATGCCTTCTTGGTATTTACACATTAAATTGAGGATGCCATTCTTATGTGGTGCATTAGAATGCATGAGAATTTGTGTTTTGTGTGTGTGTGTGTGTGTGTGTGTGTGTGTGTGTGTTATCTCAGTTCTTCACAACTACGATAAAACACTGAGCAAAATTAAATTGGGGCAGGATTGAGTGTCTTTCTACTTATACTTCATAATCCATTGACTAGGCATCTAAAACAGGAGACCAAGGCAGGACCTTTAGGCAGGAACTGAAGCAGAGACCACAGAGTTTTGTTGCTTACTGGCNTGCTTCTTTATGCTTGCTCAGCCACCATTCTTTTATGTTCCTAATCGAAGTACAATTGTATAGTGCTACCCAAAATAGACTGGGCCCTTGTCTATCAATTATTATTAAAGATCATGTTCCACAGTCAGTCCCAGAAGCAAAATTGAGGGAGACAACTACTGAATTGTGGTTTTGTCATTCCTCAGGTCTCTGGTTTGTGTTATGTTAACAAAAGCTCACTAGGACAGTTTGCCTTGGTACTACAATTGCAGTAGTGATTATGGCCCTCGGCTGTGTTGAAAGTAACATGATGATGTAAGCATTTTCTGGCCTATTTGTTTATTATTCTGGAGAAAAATGTGAGAAGATGCTCTGTAGGGTTCAGGACTAGAGGCAATTGGCTGAGGCCCAGTGCAAGACTGGATGGGGTTGGTTACATTAGGCCTTGTGGCACTGGTGGCAATCAGCAGAGCTGTCTTGTCAGAGGCCATCAAAGGTCTGATGTCATGAGCTGGTTGGGGTGGCTTGAGTGTGTTTGGCTGCGCCAACTGGGAATGAGGCCTCATGGGATAAGCTGCAGTGGGCCTGCATGAAACCAGGAGACAGGCTTTGTAGAAACAGGTCTGGCTTGAGGCTTGTCCAGGACTGGGAAAGGCAGTGGTACTAACTTGACCTTCCCAGGTGGGGGCAGCTCATACTGGGCCAGAGAGGGATCCTCCTTGCAAACAATGCTCTCTGGTCTCTGCGCAATGCCCAGGGAATTACCATGGCCTCGGCCATGACAGGGCACATCCTGCAGTGATGTGGTAGCTGGGTCTGTGCTGGAATATTTGTTGCTGCTAAAGTTTAGCAGAGCACGGTTGGAGGAGATGCCAGTTTTGTCCTCACTCTTCTNCCCCAGTGGGTGAAAGACCTNCACGGATTCTAGCATGTGCTTGCTGAGGTGAGTTCGAAGATTCTTAAAGCTGTCATGGCTGAGCTCAGGTGGATTCCTCTTGCTCGTGGTTTTGGGGATTGTGAGCTTCTCTTGTGCCTTGACTCTGTGACTTGATGGCTTCAGTTCCTGTGTTTTGCTGAACTAGTTTTCTCTGGTCCTCTTGGACTTGTCTTGCCCCCTGCACCTTAGCTAGCCTGGGCCTGCTGGGTGCACATTTCTGAGCTTTGCCCTGCAAGTGTTTGCTGTCCAGGTTGTCGATAGCCCCTTCCCTGGCCCCAGCATTGGCCCCAGCCTCTGCTCCCTCCACCAGGTCCTGGCCCTGGATTCAGGCCTGAAGAGCTCCATGAAGCAGATGAGATGCTTTCTGGTCTTTCTTGCTCACCTGATCAGATAGTGCCATGATGCTGCTGGAGCGTTCCTGGGCCTGATCNCTCCTGATGCNNGTGGAGTCCTTGGATTGAATAGCTGTGGGATTTTCCCAGTGGTCTAGGTCAGTGAGGGAGTTTAAGAGTTGGGGAAGCTGAATATCTGACACCAGTGTAGTCATGTCTTCCAGGTCAATGCTTGAGACCATGACACTCTGCAGAGCCCCTAGTTCTTCTAGACCAAGGCTATTGCTTCCCAAGATGATATTATGAAAAGATGGCTTCTGCCTTAGGCTCCCAGCATGAGTGTAATTCAGGGGCTGCTTCATGTCGGGATATGCTAAAGGGAGGAGTGATGCACCTGGGTTTCCTTTTGTGCCCTCATAGGCATTCAGAGGCATTGGTTGCTCACCAGTCATCTCATCCACATTGCTAACGTCTGTCTGTTCCANGCTTGGANCTGGAGGCAAGGCCAGGAATTCTGAAGGACTGTGAATGAGGGCAGTTAATGACCTGTCCCCATCAACAGNTGGTGTCTTCCTCTGGGCATCATGGGTGCCCTCTGCCTTGCAGAGATCTGGACTCTGCAGCAGAGTGTCTGGCCTGAAGGTGTCAAGCCAAGGAATGTCTCCATTTCCACCACTGAAAAAGAGTCAAGGAAGGAAGGAGTCAGAGCCTGGTAAGTGAGATGTTCCCATCCTTTCAGTGCACCTCAGCACTCNGGCTGCTGCAGCAGTGGGCCAAGCATTCCTATGAGCTCTGCTTGAGTAGCAATGGCAGCCCCTCTGTTTACAGACACATAGTAACTACTCAGTTGTTTCTGGTGACCATGCAATGTCATGATGTCTCAGATGTTTGTGTGTGCCTTGGTGTTTGTGTGGTGTGTGCATGCATGGTGATCATGGGAG
>LZPO01045273.1:6725-28101 GCA_001675575.1 Neotoma lepida | reverse complement strand
AATTAAGTAAAAGTGGAAAATGGAAGCATATTTCAATGCATAATAAAATATTTTATAAAAAAATAAAGATCATATCTACGAATTGGGATTACTTGAATTCTCCTAGCTCTAATTATATCCTGCTTATTTGTTCTTCTTGTCCTATTCATTTAGCTAAAACATGTAAGACACTGCACTAAACAAGAGTTGAGAGAATGGACACCCTTGTTTTATCCCACATTTTAGAAGAAATTGATTTTTCCCTTTTAGTATAGGGCTGGCTATAAGTTGTACATACATAGTCTTTATTTCGTTGAGATTTGTTCTTTCTATTCATAATTACTTCAGGGCTTTTATCATGATGGGATATAGAGACATATCAAAGTTCTTTCCTGTATCTATTAAGGTGATCATGTGATTTTTGTACTTAAGTCTCTTCATATGTTTCATTACAGTTATTGTTTTGTATATTTTATACCAACCTTGTATCCCTGGAAAGAAACTAATTAGATCACAGTATATTATTTTAATGCATTTTTATTGAGTTTGTAGACATTTTATTAGGATTTTTGTCATGTATGTTCATAGTGATGTTTTTCTATATATTTTCTTTTTTTAAAATCTCTTCCTTGTTCCTTCCCTCCCTACCTTCTTCTCTCCCTTCCTCCCTCCCTCCCTTCCTCCCTCCCTCCCTTCCTTTGGGTCCTTGTCTGGTTTTGCTATCAGCACAATAGCAGCTTTGTAGAATGAGATGGTAGGGCTTTTTCCTTTTCTATTGTACGGTCCAGTTCAAGACACATAGGCATTAGCTTTTCTTTAAAGATTTGGCAGATTTTAACAGTAAATCTTTGTATTCCTGGGCTTTTTTTTTGTGGGGGAGGAGACTTATTACTGCTTCAGCCTCAATGTTTACTATGGGATTTGTTTAAATTCTTTGCATCTTCATTTGATTTTGGTAGGTCATTTGTGTCTGGGAATGGATTCATTTCTTCTAGATTTTCCAGCCTTACGCAAAATAATTTTTCAAATTACTCCTTAGTGATAGTCTAGATTTATTTAATTGAAATCTCTTGTAATAGTTCCCTTTCATGTCTAAGTTATTAATTTGGATATTTTTCTCTTCCTTTTGGTTTAGTTGACTAGGAGTTTGGCAATCTAGTATATCTTTCTGAAGAGTAAGNTTAATGTTAGATTGATTCAATATATTATTCCTTTAAATTGAATTTAATTAATTTCTGTTCAGATCTTTCTTATCTTGTCACTTCATAGNTTTTAATGTGGTTTGTCTTTGCTTATCCAATACCTTGAGATACATTGTTACATTATTTATTTGAGATCTTTCTGAATCTTAAAAGTAAACACAAATAGCGAGAAACTTTCCTCAAAACTGTTTTAGCTGTACCCTGAGGGCTTTTTTAATTTTTTAATTTTTATTTGATTCTGTGAATATTTAATCTCCCTCCTGATTTCTTTTGGGTTTTCTTGTTATCCAAGAGGGCATTTTGTATAATTTTTGTAATTTCTCTTGCTATTGATTCCTAATTTATTTCACTATGATCTTATGAGATGCAATAAATTATTTTGTTTCTTTTGTATGTCTTAAGATTTGTTTTGTGGTTTAGAATGTGGTCTATGTTAGAAAAAGCTGCCTCACTCCCATGTGTATACCCAAAGAACTCAGTGACCATACAATAGAGACACTTGTGTGCCCACAGTGGTCACAACACCAGTGAGCTACATGTCNGACAGAATGAACTGATGGAGACAGTATAGAGTGTTAGTTAGCCACAAAGAAGAATAAAATTGTTATATGTAAGAAAATGATTAGAATTACAGATCATCATTTCAAGTGAAATAAACCAAACCCATAAACACAAGTATCATGTTTTCTCTTCTATGTAGAGCTTAGAAAAAAAAAAGGAAAAGATGGCATGAAAGTAGAAGGGACTGCTAGGAAGAGAAAGGAGACTGGACAAATGAGAGGAGGAAATGAGGGTAGTAAGATAGTGAAGATGACCAAAGTACTTCACATGTAGGAGTAAAAATGTCATAAGCCCCATTATGTGGTACAATTAATACNTGTTCATACAAATGAAAATTCTGATGTTTGTTCAGATTGTTGCAATCAGCATAGAATTTGNACAAAATGGACTTGTCTCAGGTATAAAGGATGAAACAGCTTCCAGCCTTTGAATATTTGGTTAGGTTTTAAACATTTGGAATCTGGAAGGCAAAATTGCACTGATGGCTGATCTATGTTAATTTTGTCAAGAGGCTGTCTTTTCCTACTCCTTCTTTTACAAGAAGAAAGCAGTTCAAGGAGGGAAATGCATGGTCCTGATGTTGACAATGCTAGGAGTTTCCACATACCTCAATGTTCCTCAGCAAAGCTGTAAACTGTTTTACTGTGTGAGAGTCATGGCTTAACAATACCAGATGACAGAATTTCTTTCCAATGTGATTGAGATATTACAACAAAACAGCTAGAATTAGAATTCAAATCCAAGTTTACTTTACTGATTGATTCATCTCAAGATTTTACTGACTATGTATCAGGCTTTATAAATTTAGTAATTATATTAGTTTTCTAGGGATACTATAACAAAGTAGTATAGACCGTGTAATTTAAAAAACAGAACTTTTGTTTCTGTGTGACAATTCTGTAGGCTAAAAGTCTGGGATCAAGATTCCCTTGGAAGTGGTGTCCTCTGAGGCTCCTTCAGCACGTATGCATATCTGTGTCCTAACCTAGTGGCTTGATTTTAAATTAATGTCCAGCTACACATGAATTTCGGGGACCAGATAATTCAACCCACAGCAGATGTTACTGACCTAGAACTGAGTCAGCATCAGACACTGTTCATGCTTTGACGGGATTTACAGTCTAGTTGGGGAAGCAGCGTCAGGCAAAGACTCAGATAAATTATGTACATTGCAATTGTAGTAGGTGTTTCAAGAGGAAGTTCAATACAGAATAACCCAATGGGAAGTTTGATTATATCAACGTGTATGTGTGAGTGGTGGTGGTGCAGGAAGAGCCTTCCTGAGAAACAATGACTGGCTGGAGTCTGCTGGTGTAAAGAGCATGGAGTATTGCTTCAGTAGATGCATCAGCTCATGAGCGGAAGGCTTACATACAAAGAGCTGGGGTGTGGCACCTAAACATCGAGGAGAGAAGAACNCTCTGNCTTTTGGTCTTTGGCCTAGGATTTTGGTCTTTATCCAAGAGTAATCAGAAGCAATAGAAAGTTCCAAGGTTGACTTGTGTTTNGTCAACAGTTTTCCTACTTGTAAAACATTCAGCAGATCGACACTGTTTTCCATTCACTTTTCAACAAATAGGTGGGCATGCTATCATGCACACACAGAAAAAAATTACGAAAAGTTAGCTTTTTAGACTTTCAATATCTACTATTTTCTAGCTTTGAGTTTTTCAGACATAAACATTCTATAAAAATTTCACTCAGCCTTTGAAAGAGAGACTCCACAATCCAGACCTTGGGAAGACNGCAGAGGACTAATACTGATGTGACTTGAGATCTTACAGTTGAGCTTTGTCATTTCCCGTCTGCCTCCNCAGGGCTGTCAGACATTTGGATTTAATCTTCCAGCAGGGAACATTGCTAACTTCCCTGAAGCCTGGGGGAATNCTATGGCTGCCCCAAAGAGGAACAAAGTGTCTGAGAGTCTAACGACAAAAATGGTGAAGTATGTATGGGTGAATGGTTGAAATATTAAATGCTTCAAAAATATTAAGTGCAGTTAATAGTACAGTTTGAGATTCTAGGCATGAAATTGAATATAGATGACTGTTGTTTTGAACAGAATATGAAGTAAGTTCCATTTACCTATAAAAGAAAAGTGAAAATTTTAAAACATTCAGTGTCTCCTTTTCAAAACTTAAAAATGACTGAATATTTGATCTTGTCATTAATACTGAACATGTTTTTCAAATAAAATTTCTCCTCACCTCCAGAAAAACCTTCTGTTTAAGGGAAAATGATGTAGAAACCAGCCAACTGTAAGTTCAAATAGAGACCAACATATTAATTTTCAAATTGTAGACTTTCTAACAAGCAGGGGTGAAGTTACAGCTATCCAAACGTCCACACCAAATGTGAGAATGAAAATTCCCACAAATATCAGCTTTAGCAAGCTCTTGAATTCTAGTCAGTGCATAGACTTCTGATTAAATTTCCCTTGATTTATAGTACCAAAAAGAAATATACCAGTCTAGGGTATGAAAATAACATTTACTAGTTGGTGACTGTTACAATGTGTGTTTTGTAAAAGCTTCATGAGGAAAACAGACTGATTTAATGCAGACAAGTGAGCATTTGGGGAAATGGTCACACTTTGAATAAAACTTTTGCAATGTTTTCTTAACAGCATGGGGTTATTTACTGTTAAAATAGGAAACAAAAAACAAAAATAATTTTCCAGAGGCTGGTCAGGTGACTAGAAGTGAGAAAGTGCCTGAGTCTGCCTCAAATTAAGTCTGTCTCCAGATGTGGTCTAAGAAGTCTTTTCCTTTATTGCTCAAGGCAGATTTTTAAAGCTTTTTATGGAAGAAGCTATTTCCATTATTAAAATATCTGGTATGTTTTTTTTTATAAAGATAAAATATAGTCATTGACCCTTTTACTCAGAAATTAAAATATTAAACTCATGCCTTTACTCAAGATGTGTTTGAAGATAGGTTAAGAAAAAAGCAAGAAATGTGCTCTCTTGAGCTGATAGCCTAAGAAAACTTTAAAAGACTTAAATTCATGTGTTTCATTAATATTTTTATTTGACATTTAGATACAACAAATCTGCCATTTGAACAGGTTTCACCTCTAAAACAAATATCTTAAAGAATTTAAAAATATTTGTGCTCAGGATTATAGAAATATTAGTTCTGGGAAGGAGCCCTTCATTTACAAAATATTGTTAGTGTCAGATGAGGTAATTCTACTACTGGGATACTTATTCGTGCCTGAATTTCCACTCATAAGCTGTGGCTGCCTTACCCAAGGCTTTCACCAAGTGTTANCACCAGTTTTCACCTCTCCTTCATCCCCAGGCTGTCTTGCAAAAGCGAAAGGAGGAAGGAACATTAACCCAATGATTAAATGACTCTCCCACAAATTCACACTCCCAATTAAACATTTTGGGTTTACTTAGTATGTCCCCCCCCAACAAAACAAAACAAAACCTTCTTAGGAACAGGGATCATTGTTACATATGGAAACGGACCTGATGTCTTACACCTTTGTGGGTACATGCTTGAATTTTCAGAGTCGAAGCTAAGCAGCATAGTCATAGTAGCCTGTCTTTTTGGGAGCATCATCTGGGCTTCACATTGGTAGCAAAGGATTGGCAAGTATGTTAATATGTGTGGGACTCTCATCTCCGCTGGAAAGCTCCAGTGCTTCTCTGCTTTGCTTGGCAGACACTAGCACCCTCTGGTTCTTCGGGGTCTTATTCTCTGTGACTGAAAGCCCATCAGGAGAGTTCCCAGTGTACTCTTAGGCTTAAAGAAACATGGTGGCACAAGAACTAAAGCGTTGGTGAGGAAAAAGTCCTTGTCGACAGAAGCTAGTTGAGAAAGTAAAGTCTTAATTGTTCATTTATTTGTTCCTCTTAATCGTTTGTTGAATATTGCCACAGCAATATTTTGCCAAGGTCCACNCCGTATCCTAGAGACCAGACGTAGAGAAATGCAGGAGCTGAATTAAACCATAAGAGCAAGCCACCAGCTGCCCACACATTTTTATTTGTCCTGCATAATTTGCTTTGTACTAATAGACTTAAGAAAAACACAAGGAGACTCTAATGTGTTTTAGTGTTTCAAAGGGCAATTAAAGTATTTCCTTTGGGGTTCATACTTTTATCTATTTAGACAATGATCAATAGTTTTAGCTTCTCTGGGTAGCTAGAAAAGTGTTTAATATCTAAAGTGAGAATAATAAGAATGCAAGTTAATTTAATAAATTTAATAAAATGGAACTTAAATAAAATCAATAAAGTCTCCAACAGTAGGAACAATTTTAAATAAAGAAAATAGTTGTGTTTTAATAAAAAGATGCCTAGCCTCTTCAAATCTTTCCCATCAGTGCTCTAGTGTATGCACTAGGCTTTTTTTTATTTTTTATTTTGCTCATGGTAAGAATTCAATAAACTCTAGAATTTGTTTTCCTACTAAACTTAATTTCGGGTTTCTAAGTGGAGACATAGTTGAGGTCCTGAAAATACGGTATTCTATATGTTTGATAATTATTTAAAACTATAAGTCCTACCTTTCTTTTTCTTTTTCTGTTTTTTTTCTTAAATTGAAAATCGATTCTTCTCT
This sequence comes from Neotoma lepida, assembly GCA_001675575.1. Lineage (NCBI taxonomy): Eukaryota > Metazoa > Chordata > Mammalia > Rodentia > Cricetidae > Neotoma > Neotoma lepida. The sequence goes on along the minus strand of LZPO01045273.1, from coordinate 21,788 downwards.
CATACAATACATCCTGACCACAATTTCCCCTCCCTCCACTCCTCCNATCTCTCCCTAACTCCTCTCTCCCCAGATTCACCCCCCTCCTTTTCTCTTCAGAAAAGAACAGCCTTCTAAGAGACAACAACCAAATATGACAAAACAAGATATAATAAGACAAGGCAAAAGCCCTCATATCAAGGCCGGACAATTATTCTGCTATACTCAGAGATCGGGACAGGCCTTATCTTTACAATTGTCTTCACTGGGATTTTCAGAGAGCTACTGGTGGTACAATGTGTTTCAATATCAATTTGTAATATAGAAGATCATGTTTATATCTTGCAAAGATAATTGTAACTCCTGGTTTGTGAGTTTATTTAGTGGGAAATATGCTTATTTAGAATTAACATGATACATTAATTTTATTTACTAATTTTTTAGTAAAATTTTTAGACTCCTTTGGCTCCAAATTTCTCACTCTCAAAGTAGCAATACTTACGAGCAACATAAAATTATAATAGATTTATGGAGTATACTAGTGATTACTTGATTTTTTGTAATTCTCATTTTCACTCTTTGACAGTATAGATATTTCATTCTGTTAACTCGGTGGACTCCAGGCCTGCCTTAGCAAAGAGTTAATCAACTGTTTTAGAGGCTGCAGCAGGTAGATTCTAACTAAAACAAAACTAGAGGTGCCCTTCTCCAAACCATCTCCCAGAACCAACCCTTCCAGCAAACNACCCTCCCCTGCCCCCAGCTCTAAGAATTCTAGAATTCTAGGTAAGCTGCCTGGACTAAATAGTCTCGCCTTTTTTCAGTATAGAAGTCAAGATTTTATTTCTCTCCCAATCAAATGTCTATACTTAGGACCTACTCCTTTTTAAAAAATTAAAAATAGATTAACAATATATTCTGATTATGGTTCCTCTCCCCTAACTCCTTTCAGGTCCTCCCCACCTCCCCCCCCAAAGCCACACCCTTTTTTCTCTCATTCATTAGGATACAAACAGTCATCTAAAATAATTAATAATAATAGTGAATATAAAAATAAAATAATATTAGATAAAATAAAAATAAGCAAACCAGAATAGGACAAAACAAACAAGCAGAAGAAAAAGAGCCAAAGTAAAAGCTCAGGAAAGACACACACATGCAGAGATACACACATTCCCAAATACAGAAATCCCATGAAAACAAAACCAGAAGCCATAATATATATGCAAAGGACTTATAAGGAAAAGAAAAAGCCCTGGCAAAGCATTATGAGACAAAGAAACTCCTAAAGTGGCACTGACTTCGTTGTGTGTTGGCCATCTAGTCCTGGGTACGGGGCCTGGTCTTAAGAGTGGTTTGTATATTCATTGAGACGCCACTGGAGAAAACTAATTTTTCATTTGCGAGTAGTTATCAATTGGACATTGCTTCTGGGTTAGCTATTGTTCACTTCCTCTCTTAGCTCTGGGACCGCATCAGGCCCAGACCTGTGCAGGCTCTGTGAATGCAGGCCCTGTGAATGCAGGCCCTGTGAGTTCATATGTGCATAGGTCCTGCTGTGTTCAGAAGACCTTGTTTCCCTAGTGTTCTCCATCTGCTTTGGCTCTTACCATCTTTCCACCTTCTCTTCCACAGGACTCCCTGACCCCTGAGGGGAGAGAATTGATAGAGACATTGTTTTTAGGACTGAGTGTTCCAAGGTTTCTCATTCTCTGTATAATGTCCAGTTGAGTATCTATAATTGTAATTAATGAGGCAATTCCAAGTACTTATCTGGTAATCAAGAGAGTTTTTTTTCTGGGGTAACTTACAGCCAATATGGGGTTGGTTGCAGGATCCAGGAGAGATGAGGTACAGTCCAGCCTCCAGGTCCATGAGGGATCAAGAGGAAGGGGCAAGCACGTACGCATACTCAGGTCTAAGGGGTCTCCTCTCATCCATGCCCCAAGGGCAGGTCATAGGCAGATGTGGCAGTTATTTGCTGCCACACTGGGGGCAGTGTTCAAAGTCAAAGCTGGAACGGCTACCCACTACATACATCTCTGTGTTAGTTCCTATCTACTGTAGATGGAAGCTTCTCTGAAAATGGCTGAGCAAGAGACTGATCTAGGAGTATAGCTGGATGTCATTAGGAGTCATTTTATTGCTATGTCCCTTAAGCAGAACAATAGTATTTGGTTTTCCCTTAAGTCACTGGCCTATCTAGTGTCAGATTCTTGGCCACCTAAGAAGTGTCAGGGATGGGGTGTATTTCAGGGAGGGGGCCTAAAATCAGACATTGGTTGGTGAGTCCCACAAGTTTGCATCGCTATGGCACTAGCACATCTTGCAGGCAGGTTGCCATTGTAGACCTAAGAGTTTGTAGCTAGGTTAGTGCTTACCTTTCTTCTTTGGTAGTGTGCAGCATAGCTTCCAGTACCATTAACACTAGTCAATAGTGGTGAAGGCTCTAGGTAGGCACCAGCTCAACTTCTCCATGTTCCTTGAGTTGTGTAGGCATTGTCTTCAGCAACAGAGCTTTACCATCACTTTGTGGAGAGCAACTAATAGCTTTGGCAACAGTCTGAGTTGTTTGGGAATTCCCATGGGGCCTTTTGGCCAACCACTTGATTAGATGTAACCTATTCCCAGAATTAGAGGCTTCATTTGATGACAGGAGATGACCAGTTGGGGCTCCATCTCCCCATTATTTGGCTGTTCCATTCTTTTTATTTTCACGTGGAGAGTTTTATTGGGGGGGGAGAGAAAGAGAGGGAGAAAGTGGGGGGGCTGAGGAGAGAAGAAGAGAGAGAAGAGACAGGAAAGGGAGAAGAGGGGAGGTGCAGACATGACTTCAACCTCTTGGGATGAGAAGAGGAAGAAGCCGCAGTTCCATTCTTGGTAGGCTGAAAACAAAGATGTAAGTTTAAAGAAAAGTCTACAATGGATATGTTTTTAAAAGAAGATTCAATGACTACAACCTACCCACAAGTAAGAAACTCTATTTTTAATATTCTCTTGGTGCATGTGTACTTGAGCTGTGTACTGTCCTTCTAGAGGTGACGTGTAGTCTGTAGTAAGCTACTGCTGACTTCACAGTAGCTCACATCCTTTAGTGGAATCATAATTCTGCCTTTCATGTGTTTAAGTTTTACATTTCAGACATCCCAGTCAGCAAAGAAGTCTTATTTTTTAAGAAAATCCTCTGCGTACATAATATATATGCAGCTGAAGAGTTCAAGTGAGTGAACTCTACATTAACCTCAGAGGAAGAATTCCTGAGGACAATAGGAGTATTATAAAATAATCCACTTCTATTTCTAACAGGAAAAGGTATTAATTGTTCTTTCTAACACAAGAAAGCTGTTGTGTGTCAATTTCTGTATTTTCCTAATGTGTATATGTGGCTCACTCTTTACATCCAAGGATGAAATGTCTTCATTCATTGTGTTATAGATGCATTACATTTTGCATTGTGCGTATTAGTGAATTTTGAAGGAAAGTCTACTGTATTTTAATGTGTAAATGAAAGGTGGACAAAAGTAAAATAAAGCACACCATACCATCAGAGACAGAATAACAGAGAAATGTCATATTAGTCCAATCCAGCATGTCCCTAGCACCATGTTTAATTTATTAGAGAGGAAACTCAAAATATGCTGAGTAAGATAGGCATTATTTGCTCTTTTAATTTTACTGGTAATAGTTAATAATTCTAGAGGGCAGAATAAATTTACCTTTAGTATTTAATTATCATATTTGCTAATTTTTATTTAAATTAGATAAAGATAGAGAATTAAGAAAGTTTAAAATTTTTAAACAACCTCAAACAGAAAAGTATAATGTGAAAAGCTCTTCTATTCTCTATAGTGTCATTTATTAATTGTGAATATGATATTTCATTATTATCCTCCTTCTGAATAATTTGCTCTATATCTCTTCCAGAAAGAATTATCANGTACTACATTTTATGTCAACACTTGAGAAGTTGAGTCAAGAAGATCTGGAGTTCAAAGCCAACTTTAGCTACATAGTGAGTTTGAGGCCAGCCTGGGCTACATGAGACCCTGTTTCATGAACAAAACCAAAAAAAAAACTTGATGTGGGAACATTAATATTGATGTTTGTTGCCATCTAATTATGGAACTTCTCTAGTTTCCCAGCTGTTCCAGTGGTGTGTGTGTGTGTGTGTGTGTGTGTGTGAGAGAGAGAGAGAGAGAGAGAGACAGATGTTATAGTATATCTGCATCCTGTCATGGGACCTACAGTTTAAAATACCCTATTAATTTTGCTTGACTAATGTAGCGCCTGCCAGGCTGCCCCACTACAAAGTTACTATTTTCATAATTAATAAACATTTTGTAGGAAGATTCTTTGAAACTTGCAAATATCCTAGTCCTCATAAATCTATGAGTCTTTTTTGTTGCAGCAGCAGGAGTTCATGTTTTCCCATTTTGCTTGATGAGTTACAATATATCACTGGTATTGATTTACGTTGATTGCTCAAGTCATAAATGGTGTCTGTGGATCATTAGAATTAAGCATATCTTATTCATTCTTTGAACACTTTCTTAACTTTTGACCACAACAACATTATTCTTGTTCATACTGCTCATGTAAGTTATGGCTTCAGCATGCTCTGTCCTGTGTTTTCTTGCTGGATATGAAGTTGGCCATTTCCCCAAGGTTCCTTTCATTAAGGAGTTGAGGTTATACATGGAGTTGTGAGCGTTAGCTGCCTTTTTGGATTAGGGTTACAGTTACAGGCTCTATTAGTGGCTGGAGGAGTATTTATGCTTATGCATCCTACAGAGATGTTTAAATGTGTACCTCTACACTGACACGTCAATTGCCATCAACTAATACAAAGTTCAGCCTGTCTTTCACCTTTCCCCAACTTTCACCCTCCTGTCCCATAGTGAAAGAAATCTGTCATTATCTTGAGTATATTTATTATTTGGCAAATTCCCTGCATGTAGGAAGTCTTTCAAAACCACTACTGTACAGATAACCTCTGTACCCTATTCTGGGATCTAATATCACATACTGGGTCATATTGTTCTCTAAGTCATTTTTCTCATTTACTACTGCAATTCTACATTGTGAGTTTTATTCTTTATTGTTGATCAGTTCCCTAACTCTCTGTACCAGTTATTTTTGTGATCATCCATTAAAGAATAATGGCCATCACAGATCTTTCTTCACAGCTCTTATCATTGACAGAGGTTCTAGACAAGATTCAACAATGACTTGTTCAGTATTGACCTGAAAGTCTAGTTGTTGGGCCAAATTTACAGAGCTTGATGATGAGACTCTGACTCGAGCAGCATAGATCCAGAGCAACATGTGATCCAGGAATCGAGTTAGAAGCATACTCATGTCTGTAGATAAATGCAAGTTCTCACAAGCACAGCTGTAGGGGAAAGGGGAGGCAAAAGGGTAGCCTAGTATTAAATTAAACCCAGAGCTTAGTGGATGGGCACGGGGATCCAAATCTGATGATCTGTAACCTGTGGCACTTGGTTCTTTTCAGAATGGAGAGTGTGAGTAACCAAGGTTGAATAAAAAGGGTGTAGTCCAGATCATGAAGATCAAAGACAGCCCAGGGACATAGACCAGAGGGATGCTCNAGGAATGACAAGCAGGGCAGCGCCNGCATTCTGGTAAGCCAGGCATTAGACAGGAAGATGGGAGTGCCAGGAGCCAGACATCATGATTACTTTTACCCAGGATGGCAGATGGAGGTCAAGGTGCACTTATGGTTCTACCCTCGTCTCCTCTTCTTCTGTCAACTGAAGACTTTCGTGTTTCTACAAAGGAAAAGAAAAACAAAACCCCCTTTTAAAGTAGCTCAGAATTATTATAAAAAGAATGAATACAGCAGACTGAAACTAAGGAATTATAGCAATATGATTAATTTTATATGTGTTTATGTTTTCATTTCAATACAAATAAGAACAGAGAAATGAAGTATTTTATTTCTTAGTGGTCCCTGTCACTCTTTTTCGGATACAGGGTCTCATGTAGCCCAGCCTACTCTCAGGCTTCCTATGCAGACAAGAATGACCATGAACTTTTGATCCTCCTGCCTCCATCTCCCAAATGATGCCATCATAGGCATGCACCACCATACTTTTATGTGATGCTGGGGATCAAACCCAGGGCTTTGTGCATGCTAGACAAGCACTCTATGAACTTTGCTACACCCTCAGGCCCCTGTCAGTCTTTTTAACTGATCAATTTTAGGATGTCAGTTTTCTGTGACATCCATAGGACAGAATTGAGGGTTTTTGTTGTTGTTGTTTTGTTTGTTTGATGATTTGCTTAAATAAACAACTTTCAGTATAGCTAACAGTTTCAGAACTCTTGAGCAATGGCAGGAAGAGTAGGTAAATTTTCTTAAGCCGATGAGGTAATTTACGTATAACTTTAAAGCAATAGAATTCCTGGAAATAAATGGTATATTTTAAAATAAATTGATGAAATTACAGAAAGAACTTTAAATTCATCCTGTTCTTGTCCCCATTCCATTTCCTTCTGGATACAATCTCACTGAGAGAGGAATAAGGGTAGTGCAAAATGCAGAGAAAACAAAAAGAAAAACAAAAACAACTGAGATCATGTCCAGCCTGGGCTTCATCTCAGCTCTGATCATATTTATCTGAGGTCCCAAGTGGAATGCTGACAAATCCTTTTTCCTGTCTTCATGCCTTTACCAGAACCAATAAATAATGAGCTCAATATTTTAGGAAAGAATTATTGTATTATCTTTCTTTCTAAAGTATTTATTTTGGTTAGTAGCCACTACTGCTTCATATTTAAACACAGAATTCTATGATCCATATCTATAGCTATAAATCTCTGTTGGAAGACAACATGAAACAGTGAGCATATATATATATATATAAAATAATTCTATGCATATAAAAACATTAGTGGATGATCATTAGTTTCTATCATTTTCCAAGTTTTTAAAAAATGTTTTTTGATTGTGTGGATAGATTAAGAATAGATGTACTGAAGAAAGGCACTTGTTGAGAGTGCTATAGGAAATCTTCTGGTTGCTCATGAAGCCCAAGAAGCAGTACTGATAGGGAAGGCATGAGTCCTGGCAGGTGGAAGTTGGAAGCTGCTTCTGCAGGCACACAGGATGCTCTGTGCAGTCTCAGGCTGAAGTCACCCTTTGCAGGAAATGGCTGCTGCTGTTCAGAAATTACTTATCTCTTCACTCATTTATTATAATTCTCCTCCTCATAGACAGAAATGCTCTGATATTATTTTGATTTCAAAGGAGCAGAAATAGCCAAAAGCAGAAATGAATGCAGTTTTGTAATATCTAGTAAATACCACTGTGTATCATAAACATCAAATCCGTGATAACTTTCATCCAAAAGTGGGATTAGTTTGATTCAAACCACATGAAGCAGCTACTGTGCAAATACTTCACTTCTTGCTTTTCCAGAGAGAAGGCAAATTCACTATAAATCATGAATAGACTATTTAAAAGGCTTTCACAGTTTTGTCAGGACAACATTAATTGTTGGAATTTTTAGAATGTAACATTTTCCAGAGATAAATTCTAAAGATAGCTATTCAGGGGAATGAGGACTAGTGAAGAAGAGAATGGGGAAGGACAGCAATTCTTTAGATAAATTCCAAGTCTCTTCTCCAAAAAGAAAGGCAATTCTTTTGCAACACCCATCCCATCTGTTCAGTTCCTTCTGTGTTCTCAACACCAACTCTCTTCTATGCTCAGTACTTTTAAGGAGTTTTCACTTGAGTCCACTTGTCCTTCCAGTCCTCTTTTTAAAGGTTGAGAGTCTCTTAAGTAAGGGCATTTGGGGTGGGCTCTGGTTCTCATCCCATTTTTCATATGCACAGGCCTATGGATGAACATAGCCCACAGCATGCAACATCGCTCTACTGAACATGAGAATAAGATGTTCTCTGGAGCCAAGTTCTGTTTTATTCATTTTTATACTTCTCGCTTTTTCAAGTGCAGTAGCTAGCACGATGCTTGGCCCAAGGTCAAAGGCACTTAGTAAGTAATTGCTAAAACATGGAAGTGGACAAACCTGAGTTCTGCTCTGGCTGCTGAGCCACAGGGAACTGTCATTTCCTCTTTTATATCCAGGATGTTATGTGGTGTCTATCTTTATTCACTACAGGAGATGACTGACTTAAAAAGTGCCCTGCAGAGTCCTGAGACTACACTAAGTCCTCAGTGAATATTTGTTCCCTTCTCTCAGGCTAGTCATTTCATTTTCTTCAGCTGTGCATTCCTTGTTGTCACAGAAGATCATAGTGGTTCGTGAAACTTCTGGATGGGGTTATTCTGAGGATTGCAAGTTCAGATGTTTAGAACTCTGCTTAGAATATTAAAAATGACAAAAGGAGTTGAAAAGATAAGAGCTGATTTTAAAAAAGTCCTGGAAATACTCATCAAAGAATTTAAAAATTGATGGTCTAAAAGATTTAAAAAGAGGGCTGCTTGATCCATTTGGAGTTGAGTTTTCTGCAGGGTGACAAATATGGATCTATTTGCATTCTTTTACGTGAAGCCATCAACTTTGATCAGCACCATTGGTTGAAGATGCTGTCTTTTCTCTAGTGCATTTTTTTTTGGCTTCTTTGTTAAAAATCGGTTGTCTGTTGGTATGTGGAATTATATCCAGGTCTTTAGTTCTGTTCCATTGATCAGTGTTTATTTATGCTAATTCCATGCTGTTTTTATAATTATAATTCTGTAATGTAACTTGAAATCTGNGATTGTGAAACCTCCAGAAGTTCTTTTATTATTCACGATTGTTTTAGCTTGCCTGTTTTTTTGGTGTGTGTGTTTCTAGATGAAATTGAAGGTTGATTTTTTTTTTAATTTCTGTGAAGAATTAAGTTGAAATTTTGATGGATATTGCATTTAATCTATTGCAGTATAGATTACTATCAATCTACATTGGTAGCATGGGTGTTTTCACAATAATCTTCCTGATCCATAAACATGGGAGATATTTCCATATTTTGGTGTCCTCCTTTAGTTTCTTACTTCAATGTCATGAAGTTTTATCATACAAGTTTTTCACTTGCTTGGTTGAGTTGACCCAAGATATTTTTTGAGGTTATTTTGAAAGGTACCATTTCTCTGATTTCTTTTTCAGTCTGTCATTTGTATAATAGGAAGGATAAAGACTTTTGTATGTTAATTTTGTATTCTTCTACTTTGCTGAAATGTTTATCAGCTGTAAAAATTTTCTGGTTGAATCTTTAGGGTCTTTTATTTATAAAATCATATATCTGCAAATAAAGACACTTTGACTTCTTCCCTTCTTATTTGTACTCTTTTTATTTCCTCCAGTTGTCTTATTTCTCTGGCTAAGACTTCAAGCACTATATTGAATAGATATGGAGAGAGTGGGCATCCTTGTCTTCTTCCTGATTTTAGTGGAAATGCTTTTAATTTCCTTCCATTTAGGATGATGTTGGCTACTTGCTTGTTTTAAATTGCCTTTATTATGTTGAGACAAGTNNCTTTTATCCCTAATCTTCCAGTACTTTTATTATGAAAGGATGCCAGATTTTGTCAAAGGTCTTTTTGTGGGGGACCCCAAAACAGCTTGACCACACAGCTGCCATGACAGGCTTAGAAGCCCAGACACAGCTTCTGGCAGGCAATACCTGGACCCAGCAAAAGCCATAAGCTGACCCCACCCAGGGAGGCCTCCATCTAAGAGGAAATACCTGACATTCCCTATACCCCTAGACAAATATCATTCAATCAGGGTCCTGAACCCTGGAAATCCCCTCACCCCAACCTCTGCTGTGATAAAAACCCCACCCTGTCTGGGCTCTGGGCTCTCTGTTCTCACCACTGCATCAGACAGAGACTCCAAGCTCTGAACTTGAAAATAAAGACTCTTTGCTTTCACATATGGTATTCGGTCTCTGTGGTGGTCTTTTGGGGGTCCCCGTGATCTGGGCAAAACACTTTTCTGCATCTAATGAGATGATCTTGTGGTTTTTTTTTCTTTTAGTCTGTTTATGTGGCAGATTATGCTCATAGATTTATATATAATTCACAAGAACAAAAATCAACTCATAAAGAAAGTGATTATTTGTGGCCTGTTTGTGTAAAATATGCAAATTTTGTAGATAAGCACAGGTTGGCATCCTAGTTTTATTGGCTTTCGTTTTCTCATTTGTCGCATGGGACTCTTTGAGATTGTGTATAGAATGAGTGAGACTGCTGTGAGCTAAGTGGTCAATACATACCAGCTGCTACCTTAAGTAAATCTCTTATGGTTGGTTTATCGATAGAATACAGTACCTTAATGACTTTAAATTCTTGGCAAACTCCTGTTTACGGTTCTATGTGAAAGAAATATTATACTATATCTTAATTAAAACAGAAGGATCATGGGAAAAACAAGGAACTATGCAAGCATTTGGGCATCTTCAATGGACTGAGTTAATATTTTATATCCAAGACTGAGTTTTAAAGAATAGTTGACTCATCCTTTTCAAGTTACTGGTGACCATAATAAAATAAGAGATTATTCTATTGGAAAATTATTAAATGTTAGTCAGTATACTTTCAGTTGAAACTAACAGAAATATATATCAAAGCAGTACATACTAGAAAGAAACTTTTGTGGATGAATACTAGGCATTTCACAGAATCCAAGATGACAGGCCACAGGGGACTCATTCCATGAGCAGGTGTNGCTTTAGAGCCTTCATTACTGTATTTCCACTGGCCTAGCTAGGACACAGGATTATCCCAAAGCCACCAAAAAGATGGCTGGTCTTATAAAGAGAAGTTAACTGTTTCTGAGAAATGCCTAGGAGNTCTGTGCTACAGTATGTTTCTGAAAAAAAGAAGTGAAATAGAATGTTAAAATAGACAATCTTCCCATGACATTTCTTTAAGAGAAAATAATGCTCATTTAAAAATATTTTTAAATTAGAAAATTTATATTACATTTATGTTACCCCACTCCTGTGTGTGTGTGTGTGTGTGTGTGTGTGTGTGTGTAAACGTGAGTATCTGTGTGGGCATATGTGCATTACAGTGTGTGAGTGGCGGTCAGAGGACAACTTCCAGGATTGATTCTCCCCTTCCACCATCTCCATCCCAGGGCCCCATCTCAGCTCATTAACCTTGGCGTTAAGCACCTTTAGCTGGTGACCCTTCCTATAGTCTCAAGAATATTCATTTTTAACTGCATGTGTGTTGATTATATGTCACACAGTGTTTGCTCAGTGGAGATACTTAACATTATTTCCACATTCCTGTGTATTTTTGATAAAACAAAAGCAACAACAAGATAACCAGAAGAGTGAAAATAATTCTAGATGCAGTTACATGTAATTGTTTCAAAATGTAAAGGACTCATTTGCTTCCTGACTAAAAACATTGAGTTTTTTGACATGCTTTTTAAATAGAATACTTAGNACTGTTAAAGCCAAAGAACTTAAAATTATTTGAATTTCAAATGTGGGCAAGAAAACCATGAGTGAAAAAGTNCTTATACTTGTGAAAACTCTGTTTCAACTTGGTCTTCCAGGTAGAATTTGGGCTTATGGAATAACTATAATAATTCACTCATGAACTTGCCTGTCCACATTTCAGTCTGTCCCCAAATTGCTTTTGGAAGCGATGTAATCTCCTCTGGCTTGAGGAGCTGGCTGACAAGGCGGCATGGAGCTATTGGGGATTTGTATGCTGATTTAGGGCCAGAGCCCCTGCTTCTGTCTTGAATTAAGCTCACTGACAACATTCCATCCTTCCCCCTTTCCTCTTTTCTAGATTTTATTTTAGGACATTAAAGGTTCAGTTGGTTGGAATGAGCATAGGCTTGGGAAATGGTAGGGAGCTGGGATCTGGGATGAGTGAGAGGAGAAGAAATGCTAATGGAAATATAATAAGGCTTTGGATTTAGTTACCCTTTCCTTGCTCAGACAATGCCTGAGCAGTTTTAGTTCACAGCTGTGCAAGTGTGTAGTTTGAAAGATACTTGAGTACTGTCATGCNTGAGTAAGCAGATGATAATTTGCTTGCATGGCTTTCAGTGGCACTTATGGTGTGCAAAGAAATAATGGTATATGAAGTTTCTGGCTAAAGCTACTAACTGTAATTTGGAGATGTTCATTAAAACAAATGTTTACCTGGTGAGCAGGACACTGAAAGAATTAGTGGGCAAAGTTTTACAACTGCTGATTGTGCATGCCGATTTAACCCTTGGTTGCTGTCCAATAGCACACACAATTGATGGTGATGGTAGCACTGGNNATACTTCAGGAAGAATTTTCTTACCAGGCATTTAAAAAGAGAAGTGATCATTTGGAGACATCCAGGCAGTCCTGGAAGAATGATCACATCCACTGCTTTTCTTTATGCTAGAATGAGAGATTTCAAGAGTTTATTCCTGGATGTCATGGCCTTTGTGAATACTTCATGTGACCTTTTAGAACTTTACAAGATCGTTTCTTTAAGTTCCCAAGTCTTTCTGGACAAAAGCTGAGCCTCTGTGGAATACCACTTGAAAAGTGAGCTTGCTGACCTTTTGATATTGGACAACCAGTTGGTGTACTCTTCCTTGGGGAAGACTATTCCTCCTGCTCTCAGCATTCCATAGGTGCCTGTAGTTCTTTGTAAAGCCATACATACAAGTAACTTTATACAGACTGAGAAGATTGCATTTATGTATTTAGGAATATGTATGCGTGTGCATATGTATGTAAGCATGATTAATGAAAAAAGAAAATGAATTTGAAAGAGAGTAAGAAGGGTTATATGGAGGGGTTGGAGGGAGAGAAAGGAAGGAAGAAAGACTATAGTATAATCTTCAAAAATAAAAGAAGTATTAAAAATAAATTTTAAAAAATGAGCTTGCAGAAATGAGATGATCAATAATCTTCAAGCAGGATGCTTTCCAGACCAAGAGCAATTAAACATCTCTGAGTAGTGTTTAGCCTGTCCACAAAAGTGCACTGGCAGGGCCTTTGATTTCNTCACATGTAGCTGGAGAAGCCCGNCATGCTGCATGGAGCCATGACAGCTGACATAAGCAAGACAGCTCAGGCAAAGTGAAGGCCCGGGAACTACAAGGCATCTCTTTGGTCTTTACCCTTGTGTTGTCTCTTGTTTTCATTACCCGTAAGCNTTTCTAATCTTGAGATTAACACAGACTGTGAATTTTCACTTTTCCTTTTGTTCTAGGCTTTCTTTGACACTAAGTTTATCCCCACTTTGTTTAGATTTAAAGAAGCCAATGTGAGCATTTTCTTAGAAAGTGTCTGTGATGAANAAGTAATAGTTTTGGTTACTTCAGCAAAAACTTTTTTTTTTCTCCTACAACTGGTAAGTTGGTTTAACCAGGTCTCTTTGGCACATGGTAAGTACTTTAAAATGAATAGCTACAATAATAGACAAGAGAAAGATGGCTTAGTATTTTATAGAAAAGTAGGATGTCAATTCTTAACAATAATTTATTATCTATTTCAAATATCTAGAAGAGAAGATTTTGAATATTCCTAATATAAAGAAATGGTACATGTTTGGGATGATACATTCTGATTGTCTGGATTTCTGACTACATATTGTTTACATATAAGGAAGTATTATGCCATACTCTGTGTGTGTAATTATTATTTATTAGTTAAAATGTTTATAAAATAATTTACAGAATATGCTAATCTATTGTAGAACTTTCACAGTATTGGAATCAGGAGCAATTTCAAGCAGCTTGAATCATGAGTATGAATTTTTCTAAAGACTCTTATATAAGAAAACAATTTAGTTTCTTGATTTATATATAAAACAAATGAGGCAAATTAGTCCACTGTTGGTGGATGTTTGTATTCCACAGCCTCTCTCAAATAATCACTCAGAGGCTTAATATTAATTACAAATGCTTGGTCAATAGCCCAGGCTTATTACTAAGTAGCTATTATATTTTAAATTAACCCATATTCCTTATTTACACTCTGCCACATGGTGGTGCCTTTATTAGCATGGCACATTCATCTCCTGGTCCCTCTGTGTCTGGCTTATGACTCCAGACTCCACCCTTCTTCATCCCAGCATTCNNCTAGTCTGAGTCTCCTGCCTAACTTTATTCTATTCAGCTATTGGCCAGTCAGCTTCTTTATTAAACCAATTACAGCAATAAATCTTCACAGTGTACAAAAAGATTATTCCACAGCATTTCCTCCTTTTTGTCTAATTCAAAAGGAAAATTTTAACTTTAACATAGTAAGATTATATACAAAAAACAGTTATCAAGTAAGTATTACAGTCACATATCTAGTCTATTTGTATTTGGCAAAATTACAGAAAATATTCTATTATCTATTACATCTGTAAAGTTTTGTATCTAATTTACCTTCTATCATAACTAAGGAAAACTGTAACTATCTAGTCTTNAACTCCATCAAAGACCACAGAAGGATGAAATTTTACCTAATGACAGGGACATCAGGCTGCCTGGAGTTACCCTAGGTTCCTCTGTGATGTTGGGGCATCCAACCTTGGCCTACAGGCCTAGCATATCTGACAGACTTTCCTGTGAAGCAGAGAATTTTGATGGACTGTCCTACCTTGTCTTGACAAAGTTCATCAGTTGCCTTTCTTGTATCTTGCTGGTCCAGTTTGGACAGTAACTGTCAGCAACTGAGGCAGGGGCAGTTTCTTTGCCCTCATGGCTAGCTTTTGTCATAAAGAAAGCAAACCCCATATGGAGTTTCTTCAGTGCCTATCATCTTCTCTGAAGTAAATTGGCTGCCAGGAACAGATGTATCTCACTGTCCAGAAAAGTCTAGGTTCTTAAAACATTTTAAATGTCATCCTGTAGGTCTTTGAAGTATTTGAAGACCATTTATCTATCTAAATAAATCTGTTTAACTTTGAAAACATACCTAATATGACTATAAGTTTGACTATTATAGATGACTATTAATTTGCATTTCTTAATTATACATTACATTTTAAAAAGAGTTGTATAAACAGAATACCCCAAACAAGAATAGAAATATACATACAGTATAACAAAATTAACTTTAAATATATCAAAATCCATACCAATGTGAAATATTTAAGACTAGTAGTTT
>LZPO01045272.1:19399-31240 GCA_001675575.1 Neotoma lepida | reverse complement strand
AAAATAGAAAATCTTTTAATAAAAATAAATAAATAAATAAATAAATAAATAAATAAATAAATAAATAAAGAAAGAAAGAAAGAAGGAAAGAAAGAATGAAAGCTGCACCGGCCTATGGTAGGACAGGATGGAGCTAGGTGGGAAATCCAAGAGAGATAGAGAGAGAAGAAAGGTGGAGTTACAGCAGATGCTGAGAGCCACCACCAGGAGAAGATGTGAGACAACATGTAATGTCACAAAGCCATGTGGCAAAACATAGATTAATAGGAACAGGTTAAGTTGTGAAAGCTAGCTAGCAAGAAGCCTGAGCCATAGGCCAAACAGTTTGTAATTAATATTAAGCCTCTGAGTGATTATTTCATAAGTGGTTGTGGGACTGTGGATGGGAGAGATTCGTCTGGAGAAACTTCTGGCTACAATAATGCCATTAAGCTGACAAAAACTACCTAAAGATCGGCTTTGGACTACAAACTGCTCAGGACAATTTCGAGGTGGCTACCTGAGATGATCCAGCCTCACAGACTACTCTAGTCAGGACTTGAGACAAGCCCCACATTTTCCCATTATGCAGAGACTAGACAACAAATGATAAAGCTAACTCTCCCAGAACTTGACAATTAACCCAAATTTTTCTTTTCAGGATTCCTAAAGATGCTATCTCCCCCAGACTGTAAGTAATTTTAGGAACACAATGTCCATACTCCCAAGAGGTGGGGTGGGTGGTTTTTTGTAATTCCATGGCTTATGGATATTTGTCATTGTTTAGGGTGGTTGATTACAAGTTGTTATTGGTAATGGTTAAAAAAAAAGCTGAACAAAGGAGGTTAGACACAGGGTTCTTGTTTAAAAAAAGAAATTTAAAAAGGGGAGATATAGAAATGATAAGAGAAAGTGTAGATTATTAAATCTACTCTGAAAAGAAAAAGGGGGATATAGAAATAATAGAATAAAAGGGTAGATTATTGAATCTACTCTGAAAAGAAAAAAAGAGGCTATAGATATGATAGGACAAAAGGGTAGATTACTGAATCTACTTTTAAAAAGCAACTACTTGTTTTAAATATTTTACATTAATATGGATCTTTGTATATTGATACAAATTTGAGATTATTTTTGTTAGAACATAACTGTACATACATTTCTACTCTTGTTTAAGGTATTGTACCTATACAACTCACTTAACAATGTAATGCAAATTTCTAGTCCTTGAAAGTTATTATTACTAACTAATTAGGATATAAAGAAATGCAACTTAGTAATTAGTCAGTACAATCAAACTTGTAGTTATATTCGGTATATTTTCTAGGTCAAACAGATATATTTTAGATAGACAAATAGTCTTCAAACACTTCAGAGACCTACAGGATATGGCATTTAAGATGTCTTAATAACATAGGCTTTAAAAAAAATTTTTATGATAATGAGACCTGTCTGCTTCTGGCAGCACTAATCTAATTCAGAGAAGATGATGGGCATTAAAGAAACTCCATATGGAGTTTATTTTCTTTGCAGGAAAAGTTAGCCACTGGGCAAGAAAGTGCCTTTGTCTGTACTGCTGACAGTATGCTGTTCAAATTGGACAAACAGGACACAAAAGAAATAGACTGCCAAACTTTGCCAAGACACAGTAGGACAGCCCTTCAGATCTGTCTCTTATACACATCTAGATGTGTATAAGAGACAGGTTCTGGATATAACGATAATGGCAACAGAATATTGTCATCCAAATTGGCCTCTTCAGGAGGTAAATAATCAGCTTTTAGGGATTGGAATGTTATCTCAGGTAAAAGAAATAGACTGCCAAACTTTGCCAAGACACAGTAGGACAGCCCTTCAGATATCTGCTTCACAGAAAAGTCTGTCAGATATGCTAGGCCTGTAGGCCAAAGATGGATACCCTAATATTACAGAGGAACCTTGGGTGACTGTCCAGGGAGCCAGATGTTTCTGTCATTTCTCACATTTTTTAGAATTCANTTNCTTGCACTTCCTGNTTACTCAGGTAATATTATTTCCTTCTCGGGTCTTTGATGAATATGAAGACTTTGTAGTTATAGTTTGCCTTCTTAACAAATTCAGACAAGAAACTCACTAAAGAGGTGTAAAGTGTATAGGGCTAAGAGACATTAAAAGATAGTTTCGGTAATGCAAGTTAGAATAGAAAGTGNATTAGGTACAACATTTTGGATTCACCAAAATAGGATAGATAATGCAGTATTGTCTCTGAATTTGTCAAATGTTAAATGNCTAGACATTGTTGATGTATTTATTGCCTGTATACATTGTATATCATTATTGTACTTATGGCATATAGTTTTTCTTATATTGGTTATAACCTTTTAAAAAATTTTAGACAAAAATGGGGGAAATGTGATATTTTGCTTGTGCTCTAACAAATAAAGCTTGCCTGAAGATCAGAGGGCAGAGCTAACTATTAGTTAATCATAGAGGTCTGGATGTCTGTATAGACAGGAGACAAGAAGTGATATGGTTGGGCAGAGAAAGGAATATAAGGTGGGCAGAGACAGGAGCTTGGTCCCTTTTTCAATCTGAGAAGTCATGGAGGTAAGAGGTGACTTTGGCTAGCTCCTTTACTTCTATGATCTTTCAGCATTTACCCCTATATCTGAATTCANGTTTTTATTATTAAGACCAATTAGAATTCACACTACATCCAATGGGCACAGAATGTAAGCTTTTCAGTCCAACTAATCAGATTGATTTGTTCTTTGTGTTNATAGGAACAGCCTTATTATTTTAGAGAACCAAAGATGTATAAGAAATGATTTCTATGGTTTAAGGGGGAGGTTGGTCAGCTTTTGGAAAGTTCCAGCTCTCCTAGCACTTGGGAATGTGAACTTTGTTTCACCCTACAGGTAAAATGGACCCTGAATTCAAAATGACAGTANTTAGGACAAGGTACTTTTGCCTCTTCCCAACAATATAATATAAAATAATGGGGAATTGGATAATGTATGCTAAGCATCTAACTTGGGATGGGGCAGAAAGGAGGAAGAGTGGAGGGGTGTGATTATTTTAATAGGACTCNTTTGTTGGAATANTTAACCATAGGGAGTAGCACTATTAGGAGTTATGTTTAAGTTACAGTTAAGCATGTACATATAAGTGTAGTAAGACTGTGCTATAAATAAATGGGGCATTGGATAATGTGTGCTAAATGTTTATCTAGGGATGGGGCAGGAAGAAAGGAGGAAGAGTGGGAAAGTTAATCAAAAGGAAGGATATATGAAGTGAAGAAGCCTCATGAAATCCCACTGTCTTACAGGTTAATAATAAATATGAACTTAAAACTTTGAACAGAGGTTTCTCACATGGGTGAATAATGCTGCTCCTAGACACCAGCACTAGTAAATAAAACTCATTGTGGTACTGGTCATCTGCCTAGGAATTCCTAGCCAGGGAGGCCCCAGTGGCATCAGAAACAAAAAAGGTCACTGCCAGTGCTCTTACTTGGCCACTGTAAGTACACGGTGTTGCTGAAGACTCCAAACACTTTGGTTGCAAGATAGAGAATAATATTGAACTTAACAGGAATTTCTCCCAATTGGCTACCTTTCATAGAACTGTAAGGTCATGTGAGGGCTGCTGGCAAAGCAAATATGTTACTAGTCTTACTCATGGACCCTGCATCTTATGATACCAACCTACTAGGCAAAATGTGTACACTGGTGCAATACTGGCACAACTGCTTATTGGCATAACCAATCTCTCTCGATTGGATTTGAGTTCTGCTCCATAGGGAGGAATTCATGCCATGGTCACAAACCAAGACTTTGGAGTTATAGGTCCATGGACAGAACATATTGATGTTTTATTAATGATGATGTTGTTAATCTGCCATCTAAATATTCATGTTTAGAATTACCAATTTTAATACGCTCAAGCTTGTAGAAAAGTTTCCTGTTGCAGTAGGTAGTGGGTAATACANATCCATAACTGTTCAAAAAGTACTAAGAACAAGCAATTATGTACAATTGGGATGTTGAGTGCCAGATATTGCTGGGTCTTAACAGCTGCCTCGGGGGAGGGGGTGAGAAGGCATGGCCTTAACGACACATACACCAGGAGTCAGGTGAAAGGCAAAAAGCAGACTCGTTTATTCAGTAATGGGGAAAGCCTTATATACCCTCCTCCCAGCACCCAGGCTAAGTTCTGATCTGGTGACATGGTGTGGCTGTCCCTCATTGGCTGGGCACAATCAGGACCTCTGACAGCTCCTGTGGCTGGNCCTCAGGCAGATTCTGCACAATCAGAAACTCTGAACAGTGCTTGTTGCTATGCCCTGAGGCAGACTCCAGGTTGGCTTATAAGGAAGTACATTTTGTACATGCCTTGGCAACTAGTTTGAGCCAATTTCCTCGACCCTATGGGCATGTAGTACTACATATTATTATTTCATNGAGGCTGAGAGAGGGTCTCATAAGACTCCTTTACCTCCATGAGGGTCTATTGGCAGTTAATGAAAGCTATATCATTTTATTATTTTGTGTGGAGTAAATCCCCATTTTTCTTCAGTAGTTCAAAATGAATTTCTGCATGTCCTCAGGGAATTTTTTTTTTGTTGTTGTTTTAGTTTTTTGAGATGGGGTTTCTGTGTGTATTCCTGGTTGTCTTGGAATTTGCACCATGGACCAGGCTGAAGTCACAGAGATCCACCTGCTTCTGCCTTCAAAGAGCTGGGATTAAAGGCATGCACCACCAAGCCCAGAGACCTTGGGGATTTCTAATCTATTTGTGATATGCCCCTGTTGTCACAGTCACAGCCTACCTCTTTACAGTTTTAAACTTTCTTGCTATTTATAAGGTATGAGTCTAGTATAAAGATTTTGAAAGTGAACAAAAGATGAGACTCTATTAGAATATTTTCTTTCAGGTTGAATTTGCTTTTATGTTGGCAATTTCAGCACTAGGTAAAGGATTTCTTAAATTCAATTCATTTGGTTGTTATAATATCCAATGAACAGAAGACATGGGGATTATATACAGCATACCTGTATGTTTTCTCAGAATTATTAACTTTGTGATGTACAGTACAATTAGAGGTCTTTGTCACATTTTTTATATTACTACATTTTGTCCTTATTACGATTTATCTTTCACAAGATAGGGTCTATGTACTCCTGACAGTCCTAGAACAAACTATGTAGACCAGGATGGCCTCTGACTTATAGAGATCTTATGTCTGCCGCCTGAGTGCTGGGATTAAAGGCATATACACAGCAGCCTGTCATTATTATGCATTCCTGAATGCTGAACAACACTTTGTTTGTTTTTTGATAAAAAGATTTCACTATGTAACAGCCTTGGCTGTCCTGGAACTAGCTGTGTACACTAGGCCGGCCTCAAACTCACAGGTATCCACTTGCCTCTGCCTCCTGAATGCCAGGATCAGAGGTGTGCCACCACTGCCCAGCTAAGATAATTACAGCATTTCACAGGGGCTGGAGTAAAGGTTTAGTGGTTAAGAGCATTGGTTGCTCGCTCNTCCAGAGGACTGGAGTTCAGTTCCTAACACACACATAGGTGCTCACAATTGTCTGTAACTCGTCTTGGGGAATCTTATCCTCTCTGNTGGCATTCAGAGGCACCTGGCAAACATGTAGTGTACAGAAAGAGCTGCAAAGCAACTCTTTACACATTGCACAAAGCACCCATACACATTAAAAAATTTTCAGTTACTACTGCAGAATTTTAAAAAATATAAACTGTGATATTTTCTTAGGTTTAAAACTTCATTACAGGCTTTCACAAGCTTATCTTTATGTTTCTATTATTGCAGTTTGTCTTTCTTGTTGGACTTTCTTTGGACCAACAGCTCCCAAATAATGATACAAAGACTTATTAATTATGAAAGCTTGGCCTTTAGCCTGGGATCGTTCCCAACTAGCTCTTATAACTTAAAGTAACATGTTTCTATTAATCTATGTTTTGACAAGTGGCACTTAACCTTTCCTCAATTCTGTACTTCTGATTCCTCCATGTCTTGCTGGCATCTCGTCACACCAGATATATCCCAAGTTCCTCTCTCTCCTGATACGTTCTGCCTATTCTCTCCTGCCTAGTTATTGGCCATTCAGCTCTTTATTAAACCAATCAGAAGGTGCTTTCAAAAGACACATCTTCACAGTGTACAAAAAATTATCCTGTAGCATATTATGTATGCTATTGGGATTTNTAAGCAGAGACAAGTGAATAAATTATAACTATAAGGTCTCTCTCCAGTATGAGCTCTCTGATGTGTTCTAAGATTTTACATGTGAGTAAAGGATTTGTCACATTCCAGATATCTGTAAGGTTGCTCTCCAGTATGACGTTTCTGATGTCGTCTAAAATTTGAAATCCATTTAAAGGATATGTCACATTCCAGACATTTGTAGGGTTTCTCCCCAGTATGAATTTTCTGATGTATTCTAAGAAGAGATATCCGGAGAAAGGACATGTCACAGTCTTTGCATTTGTAGGGTTTCTCTCCAATATGAATTTTCTGATGTCTTCTAAGACTTGAAATCCGGAGAAAGGACATATCACACTCTTCACATTTGTGAAGTTTCTCTCCAGTATGAATTTTCTGATGTGCTCTGAGGTAGGAGCACCTAATAAAAGATTTGTCACATGCCATACATTTGTAAGGTCTCTCTCCAGTATGAACTCTCCGATGTGTTTGAAGATACGAGTTATGGGTGAAGGATTTGTCACATTCCATACATTTGTAAGGTCTTTCTCCAGCATGAATTTTCTGATGTGCTCTAAGATATGCACGTTGGCTGAAGGATTTGTCACATTCTCCACATTTGAAAGGTTTCTCTCCAGTATGAATTCTCTGATGTCTAGAGAGGCTTGAGGCAGCACTGAAGTATTTCCCACATTTCCCACACTGGTGTGGTTTCTTTCCAATGGAGTAATTTTGTTGAAAATTACTGTATGTAGGATCAAAGTAGTCATATTCTCCCTGCCTGTGCTTTCTCTCTGTAGTGTACAGTCTCTGATCTTGAGTAATGCTGGAACATAAAGATTTCTCACGGTCTTTAGATTTGCAAAGTTTTTCTCCAATGTGCATGCTGTCATGTCGATTTGGGTTTGATAAGTCTATAGAGGCATTCCTGTCATTACTGCATTGGTAGTTATTAGTGTTTTCTCTAGTTTCACTTGTTCTGTAAAGTGCGCATGTGGAGGGGTCATAAAGCACTTTGTCACACTCATAACACTGACAAAACTCCTTTTCAGTCTTCACATGGTGATGGACAGGATCACATATATAATAGTTACCTGAAGATGAGAACAATTCAGATTAATAGGGCTTGTTCCAAGATTAAACCTTTGATAAATAACTATCTCCCCCAGTTCTCTCTTAGGATAAGTGAACCAGCANCTACTTACACATTTTTCTTTCACTATAATTGAATGTATTCTCTCAAAAACAGCCTGTCAGCCTTCAAGGGTCTGTGATATAATAGTTATCTCATCCTTATCAAAAATGTCTAAAGGTACAAAATGGATCAGGAAATTGAAGAACTAGCAATTAGCTTTGGGATGGAGCTCATTGACTGATTATATTTAGGACACATGCTTCTATTTTAAATATTTCTTCTCAGAAATAGATGAAGAGTTTATTCCTATTCCAGGTTCACAGTATTTACAATTACTAAGTGTTAGGCAATGAGTAGTACTGTTCAGAAGAGCCAATTCCTTTAAAGATCAAAGCCTTACTTTAAAGCATCAGAGGGTTTTTCTCTCTCAAAAAACTCATTGGATCTTCAAAAGTAATGAATGTAAAGCAAGTTTCTGCCAAACACCAGAGGCTCAGATCGCTTGNGGCAGGGCTGTCATGGCAGCTATTGCTTATTTCTATCCTCCACTGTCTGAGCTCCACACACTTCTGTGTTTCTTAACTTTCCTCATATGGTTATTCTCAAGTCTATTTGGTACACCAACTCCTGAGCATAGTTTCCTGAAGGATGTCTATGTATTCTCCACTGGGACAAAAATGAAAAATGTAATATGAAGACAAACATGCAAGGAAGACAATTACAAAATAATCCTACTTCATGGATTCACATTTGGNTTATAATTTGTAAAATGATTCCAAACTGATGACAGCACAGTTAAATATAACTGCATTTTGTATTAGTATTGTCACCATACTTCAGGTGCAATATAAGACGCAAGCCTTCTAACAGTTACAACAGGCAGGATGCATCCTGAGACTAGGACACTACACTGAGTTAAATGATCAGAAATCCTTTCAAAGTGGAATTGAATATAGCAAAAATATTCTCAGCTCTTGCTTTGAAGCCATCACTGTTTTCCTGCTCATTCACTAGCCCACCCTGGTTGTAGCTACTCTAACCTCTCCACATTCCAGGGCAATCTCATTTGCTACAGGACAGGTGACCAGGCCAACCTTGCATACAATAATCCACATGTTCTGTGAGGTAGCCCATGACTCATATTAGAAGTTTTAGAAAGAATACAGACGTCTAACACAGTACTCTGCTCAGTACATGAAGAGAACAAGAAGTAGAGGAATCCAGAATGATTTCCAATTGATATTTCCTATCAGAACCTTTAGCATATTTAAGGATAATTTTCATTTCCCCTATCTTGATTTTTTCTCAGAAAACCATGTCAGGTACAATGATGGACTTGGAGCTTTAAGATATGTATGGAAATATTATATGATATTAGGTTTCTGAATGCATTTTGGAACTAAAATGAGGAGTTCACTATACCTCTAACATGGAAAATGCAAAGAAAAGTCAAATTGCATGAAAAAGTTCTTTTCTATTTCCAAACTTTCCCTAGTCTCCTGTTGTTTCCAAGACAGCTTAACGGAGTTTACAACCTATGATGTAGGTANATACAANGGATGAGTTAGGTGTTCTATAAGCAAAATGTTCTTACCCACAGAGAGCAGGTTGCCATAATTCTCCAACATCACATCAATGTACAAAGCCCTCTGAGCAGAGTCCAGGCATTCCCACTCCTCCTGGGAGAAGTTCACAGTTACATCCATGAATGTCAGCAGACCCAGCAGACCCTAAAATGAAAAAGTACAGTTGAACCATGTGATCCTGGGAAGTATGCTTTCCTTGAGATAAGGAGACTTGAAGAAATTAGGGATATAGATGAGCAAAGGCTATTAGTCAAAGTGATGGTTTCTGATATAGTTATACTCTATAATGAATGTTCTAAGTCCCTGATATCAGGATGACACAATAGTTTCACAAGCATATCCATGAAGAGACACATATTTAAGGTCTGGACACAGTTGTCTATTTGTTATGGATATTGTGTTTATGTCCCATAGGATCACAGCGTACATGTCTCAGAAGGAAAATCGTCATGAGGAAATGTGCTTTAATTGCTCTATCTGTAGATCACACTAAAATAATGACACTGAATCAATTCTGTACATTCCATGGCCTTCCACNATTGTATTCTAACATGCTCAGTTCATATGTTTAAACTCCATTCCATCAATGCCATTCCATTAAAGAGAAGAGGTAGATATGGAAGACAGATTCATGACTGGCTTTATAGGCAAAGAATTTTGTTTTTTTCTCACAGTAACAAGGAGTGCAACAGCACTGTATACTGTTATTTTTTACAT
Source organism: Neotoma lepida (assembly GCA_001675575.1). NCBI lineage: Eukaryota > Metazoa > Chordata > Mammalia > Rodentia > Cricetidae > Neotoma > Neotoma lepida. Next base: position 21,609 of record LZPO01045272.1, on the reverse strand, counting down.
TAAAATATAAGATCAAATAGTCTATAGAATTACATTTATAAGAATATTTGAGCCACAACCAATCAGATAGAAAAATCTGCATCAGCCACATTTGATATAATCTAAGATTTTCTTTAAAAAAATAGGCATAGGGCAACTTAGACAAGTAACATTTTCAGAAGACTTGAAGAATATTTCCCTCCCAAAGAGTTATAAAAGTTGAGGGAAGTCCAAAAACATATCAAATAATGTTTAAGTTGCAGCTAAGCATGTACACGTAATTGTAGTAACTTTAGATGCAATCAGAAGTGACATAGATTTTCTGTGAGTAATGAATATACTAAATTCTGTGAGAATTACTCTTACCTTTCAGTGCTTAGCAATATAATATAGCTCAAAGAATGGCTCAGGTGAAAACTTGAGCTATTNTGTCTGAATTTTGTAGCCCTCAATGTGTTCCTTTTTAGTACTTACGCTGTACTGTCTAACAGATTTTAGGTTAGCAGCGTTTATGATTCTTCCTTTATTTCTCTGGAAGTGCACAGTGATGACATATTCTGTCTGAGCCATGAGTCAGGGATAGAAATGCAAACCTGCATGTCAGAGCCCATTTCCCAAATCTCTACTTTAAAACACTGCAGCTTCAGGGTAGAAAAGTAGAGTCATGACTCTGTCATAGGAACTGACTAGAACAAAGCAATCANGAGGAGTGTTCTTTCTGCATGAAATGTGATGGTTTATGCACATCAATCAGTCAATGCCCTCAAGACATTATTCTTGATGCATTCCATATAATGCTACATAATGAGTCCCATCCAGAAAGATAGGGCTCCACAATGGGATCCTGTTTGGGGGATAAAAAAGAGAAATAAAATGCTCATCTTTCTAGTCTGGGAAGCTACCACTGAGCATCCTAAGTGAGTGATGTGAGCAGCAATTCTCCTGAGACAAACAGATATCAGGTGTCAACAAACACATGGACACATCATCATTTCAGTGATATTAAACACCAAAGAGAAATACAAGTAGGCTACAATCTGAATCCACACTGAAGAGCATNAGTTTCATGGCAACATCAGTCCATGTTCTGCATTATCTAGTGTGCTTAATTTTTAGTAGTAGGAATCAAGTATTATATAGCATCAAAAAATCAAGATATTTCTCTTTTAATTCCACACATTGCTAAAATGGTATGACAACTATTCACTGTGTTCAATATGTGCTTTTTATAACCATGATTGAAGGAAATACGACAGGCCCCAGAAATGGAGCCTACATGCCCCAGGAGTCCACACCTGCTAATATATAAAGATACAGTCCATCCTCTACAGCAATTGGGCTTCAACATATTTTTTGTCCATGTGTTAGAGTGGAAATATTTTCAAAATTAAAGGCCATAAGTTCATGTGGGATATTTACCCTCAAATAATTGGGGGAGAGTAGATTTGAGAAAGGTGTTACAGGAAAAATGAGGAATTATTGAATTACAGTGTATAGCTGTTGTCATAAAGAGAACCTGGTATAGGCAGACAACTAGACAGGAGTATAACAGAATATGATAGAGGAGCCAGAAAGAATACCGTAAAGCTATGTCCACTTAATATTAATAAAGTAGGTAAAAAGATAGAGTAAAATGGTCTTTTCACCAAATGGTGCAGGCAAAACTGGATCCAGCAGGAAAATTAGATTCTTATCTTTCATTTGTACAGAAATCCATTAAAATGGATCAAAAGCCTCATTTAAAACCAGAAACACAGAAACCTAGAAAACATAGGGAATACCCATGAAGATACTGGGANGGGCAAAGACTTATTGATTAGAAAGAACACCACCAACACAGAAACTAACCCTGATATCAACAGAAACTGTCAGCAGAGCACACAGAGACCCCACAGAATGGGACAGACTCTGTACCAGCAACACTTTGGATAAGGGCTCATATAAAGACTTTACAAACAATTAAAGACATTAAACACCAAGGAAATAAAACTGCCAATCAACAAATGTGCAAATGAACTGAACAGACACTTTCAAAGACAAATACACAAATGGCCCATAAATATTGCAAAAGTCTTCAGGATCCCTAAAATACCATCATGGAAACACAGACTAAAACTACTTTGAAATACTGCTTCACCCCAGAGAAAAGACCTCTCATTAACTGTTGGATCCATTAATACAGCCATTGTGAGAATCAGTTTGGACATTATTGAAAAAATTGAAGATAGAAG